>JAANDH010001871.1:0-30970 GCA_011799765.1 Nymphaea thermarum | reverse complement strand
CGTCCCATTCTTCGACTGGGACCCTTATTCACCATAATGGAATGATCTGATGAAGGACGACAAATACAACCTGTTAATCTGCAGAAGGGACTAAGAAGGAGAAAAGGAAGGGACGACGGGGGGTTGATCATCGCCGCCGGCCACTCTAAGTCGGACGCAAGGAAAGCGTGGGGTCCGTCCTGAGACGACCCAGACCTCTCCCACACGATCCCTCTCTTCACTCGCCCTCACTCCCCCACCTGTTCTCTCCCTCTTCTCTCACGCATTCACCCTCATCGCCGTCTTCCCTTTTTCTATCTGAACCTCTCTCACTGTCTGCCGTCTCCTCTCTCAACCGAATGACTCTCTCTGGCCGTCTCCCTCTTTTCTCTCGTGCCCTCTTCTTCGCACGATCCCTCTCCTCTGCTGCCCTCTTTTCTCCCTCTCTGGTTGGGTCTCTCTTCTCTTGCAGCGCGTGTCTTCTTCAAACGCCCTCACAGCCAGTCGCCTATTCCTTATGACAGACCCCTTTTTGAACTTCCTTTGACCAATCGTTGCCTCGTTTTTGACATTTTGGGTCGGTTTGCAGCTTGGGGACTTGTCTTCCCCCTCATAGCAGCGACTAGGTGGTGTGCGTGGTGGAGGCTTGGCACGACTTTTCCCGTCTCCTCAACCCCAATTATGCATTAGAAAAAACATCATAGAATGATAACTGCATAGGACAGCTACGAGTCAATCGCAGATCGAGACTACTCTTTGTGGTTTGGCTATGTTTTTCAAAGATATGATTGATGTGATAATTGATATGAATGTTGTGTTTTGTTGCATATTCATTGTTGTGGGCAATAACGCAAATGAATGGATTGAAGGGTAATTGTACCCATATTGTATGATGGCTAGCTGTGACTGTTAGTGTTATGTGTAGACCTTGTGTGGAGGCAATTGGAGGTGTGAATGCACTCGTGGAGTGTACCAACCTCATGAGCTAGCCAATCAGTTTGTGAATGCATTATTCTAATGATTATAACAAAAGATTAAGAGATGAGAGGCCAGTGGGATGTGGCTATGTGTTTGGGAGACGTCCTGTTTTCGCCACTGGTCTTGCCTGTTCGGAGCGCAGGCGGTGTAAGGCCCCAGGGTACTGTTGTGTGTTGTGCTTGGAGCGTGGGCTCCCGCCTCTCCAACCTGGGTGTCATAAGAAAGGCTGAGTATCTCTCCTTAGAATTCACACATCCAGGGTTGAGTGCTCTACCGCTGTAGCGGATGAAATGAATCCATACTTATGGGCCACCACGGGGGTTGTCTCTCGACTGTAGGCCGCCCATGGTGTGCATGTCTGTGTTGCACCCACAGGAACTGCTAATTCACTAAAGTTAATGAAAATGTAATGTAAATGATTGAATGTATGAGATTGATGTGTATGTGAATGATATGAATGCAAGTGTTATGTTTAAGTAGGCCTTGCATGAGATTGAAATTGTGTTAGTGCGGCCATTAAGTGGCCTTTACGTGTTATACTGTGACACAACATGATAGATGATTTTGATATTTGTCATCTTATTTGAGCCCTACATGAAAAGGTTTGGTATTTTCCTAACTTGTAGCCATATTGCGAAGGCTGAGCCTTCAGTTGTTTTCTTTTTCAGGTTTTGGCGGACCCGGGGCAGCAGGTTGAGCAGATGGCTTCACTCACGTCCTACTGGGGAGGTTTTGGGTTTTGTTTTCTTGTTTAGTGCCGGCGCGTCTTGGTTTATTTGTATTGATGTCTTGTTTTTGTTAGACATCAATCATATAGTTGGAGCATTTTTTGTTATACACATAGATGTAGTTTTGTATGAAACAAAATTGTTATATAAATGAAAGTTCACCCCATTATTACACCTCGATGCTTTATGTTTAGAAAAAAAAGAGAAAAATGTTTGAGTGTTAAAAGGTCGGGGTGTGACAAAATCAATAATTATACATGCTCTAATAGAAAACAATAGTTGATTTGGGCTTGGTTAAGCCTCGTTCACCCCAATATTAGAGTCTAGACTATTGTAATCCTCCCGGCAGCCACCTCACGAGTTCAAGTGATCCTAAAACAGCTAAAATCTCTCAATGCCGCCTCCACCAATGCATTCTAGTCACTGGTATGAGGGGAAAGATGCATCTCCAAGCTGCAAATCAACCAAAAAACAATAAAAGAGTCAAAAATCGACAAAGGGAGTTTAAAAAGGGGGCCTGTCATTAGAAGAGGCCCATGGTAGTGGTGTGGGAAGCTGAAAACAAATGAGAGAACAGCAGTGAGGGTGAGAATGCATGAGAAGGGAGAAGAAAACGTAAGCGTGAGTGAGGGTACATGAGAGCTGTTGGGAGGGAGCTCGGATTAGAGAGGGAGATGACAGAGAAGAGCGAGGGGCAGAAAGGGAGTCGACAGAAAGAAACGAGAGAGGGAGGAGGAGAAAAAGAAGAAGGAAGAGAGGAGAAGAAGAGGCAGAGAGAGGTTGGGAGGGCTTACCAGAGAAGCACCGCCGCCGCCCTTCCTCCGCTGGCCCGCGCGTCACCGCTGTCACCCTCGACTGCCTGTTTCTTCTTTGCATGGAGCTCCCTAGCAACAAGAGAGGCAACGAAGGGGGTCTTAAAGGAAGACGAGGGAGAAGAGGGCGTCGGGCTCACACGCGGGTGGAGCTCAGGTTCGGGTCTAGACCCTAACCCGACCCGACCTACATATACCACCGTTACACCAACCCCTTCAAGGTTCACATCTCTAGGTATTGGTTGTAAAGAGTTTTGATTGTTCATATTATGCAACGACCACCCATAGTTGATGTTGACACTACAAAAAAGATGGACGACAATCATTCCGTACTTGGAGGCAGAAAGTAGGCCTTCCGGCAATGAGGCAGAGCTGTGAGAGAGTAGGCTTGAGGTGAGATGCAGTCCTTTCGTCGGCAGTGATTGGGAACACTCTCAAAGAGTCTTGCATACTTGGACCTTGGTTCCGTATGTGGCTTAAATAGGAAAAGTCTCTGATGCAGACAGGGCCCTCTTTCTTATTATACCACGTAAATCGACTTCAAATAAAGCCTGCATCTGCCAAGCTCCCGAGAGAAAAGAAAGACAGGGAAAGAGAACTGTAAAAAAAAAAAACACACAAGGCTCCCATGCAACTCGACTTCTATTAAGAAAGATTTGTCTTACTTTCATTAGCTGAAATTAGTGTTTGAATTTAGTTAAATTGTTGAACTATCATTTGCTGCCTTAGCTAAAACTTCTTCCATGGCCAACAGCGAGGACATAGCAACTCTTACAAACATTCTCTAGTATATTTCAAACTGTTATCCAAAGAGGTCGTTTAGCACTTTGTTACATCAATAACTAGCCAGGAGATCCTTCTAATCTGACCACGTATCTCAGTTACACCACAACCATAGAACGATGAGTCCAATTGACTGTCAGCATGAGAGTAAGTAAGGTCCTTGCCCCATAACCTACCAAGAGAACTACATGAAGCTCCACCGAGTGGTACGGTGCCTATGTACCTAATTTCATTTATTTCAGTTTTGATACCCTACTTTCTAGACAATAGTTATGTTGGTCTCCTCTATTTCCTATCCAACGAAATGCATTCTTGTGATCCATCATTCATCAATGTATGATCATGATATTCTTGGGACACTACGGGTAACATTTTTTAATATTTGTGGGTTAGAAACTCTTAAGAAATTTCATCTTTTTAGTTGGTTTTGCTTTTACATGTTTATAGTGCATGTAGGGTTTGGATTCTATTTTAACGTATTTATGACATGTAAACAAAAAGGTACAAGTGAATGAATCAAAATCAAAATCNCTTGCCTCCAAGGGCATTGCTCAAACAGGCAGGCTTGGAGCATGTTATGTGGTGCGTCTTCAGTTCGATTAGTAAAAGGATATGTTCTTGTATCATAAGGGAGATGGGTCCTAAATGCAAGTTGAAGCACGTGACAATTTTGCCACTTAGTATCGATGTAGTTCTAAACACTGGGGGCAAGGGGAAGGAGGTAGGCTTCGAATGTCACCCGGGTAGTAAGATTAATCCTTCCGTTCACCAAGAGTGGAGAACGACCTTGATGAACTCACAAATACTCTTCCATCGTTCTGTGATGAAATAAGTTATGAAAATTATCTCGTGCACCATTGCATATGACGCATTGCGTGACATTTGCAGACGTAGTAGTTTTACCTTCTTCATTTTGCCTATCTTATGTTGTTTATTCAAGTAACATGCATAGCCCTCTACTATAATCGAAAGGAAATATCATTAAAACATTGGATTCATTTACTCTTGGTAAATGTGCTAGAAACCATCATTAAACTATAATTTAGTGAAATCAAGGTGTTATGCCTTTTTCCAACCACCCCCAGGAGAAATTACTCATGAAATCTAGTCCAAGGAAGACTTGTAGTTTCTCAATGTCTTCTTTGCTTAAGTGAGCAGAGAAAAACTTGTAGTTTTTCAATTTCTCAATCTTTTTTCACTTGGATAAATAAATATTTCATCATACTACTTTTCTCTATCTCTCATTTTATTGAGTAAGCAGGAATATTTCATGTTACTATCCATGAAGAAAGTTGAATCCTCCATCTAACAAGTCATCTTCTTGAGATACAGGGTATGCTTTTACTGCCTCAAAATGCCTCCCTACCATGCTTTAACTTGTTCATCAGTGACTCTTTTTTTAACATTAACAGTTGATGATACTTGGGAGATTCAAAATGGAGAGTGGCTGCCTACCAGCCCCCACCCCATCCATTACACCAACTTTTCAAACTTATTAAAAAGTCATCCTTTCTTAACAACATTTTTTTTAAAATTTGAAAACGCCTGGAAATCCTTGCTAAAGCATTGGTCTGGCATAAAGGATCAAGTTCAATGGATCTAGGGCTGGGCGTCGGGCCGGCCCGGTTGGGCCCGGGCCTGGGCGGGGCCCGACCGGACTCCCGGGCTCCCCCTCCCGCAGTCCCGCTCCCCCTCCTCCTGTCCTTTGTCTCCCTCTCATCCTCCTCCTGTCCTCCTCCCTCTCCCTCTCCCTCCTCCTCTCCCTCTCCGCTCCCCCTCTCCCCCCCNCTCCTCCTCTCTGTTCCCCCTTTCCCTATTGCTCCCCCTCTCCCTCTTTCTCCTCCTCTCCGTTCCCCCTTTCCCTACCGCTCGGTCCACTCCCCCTTTCCCTACCGCTCCCCCTCTCCCTCTTTCTTCTCCTCTCCGCTCCCCCTTTCCCTATGTGTGCTCCCTGCTGAAGTCCGGCGAGGGACAGTTCCGGCGTGGGAGGTGGCTCCTGCGCTGCCCGCAGCGGCCGTCGACTCGCCGCGGCCCGCGGTTCGTCTGTAGCAGCTCCGGGAGGGAGAGGGGAGGGGGAGCCGGGCCGTTGGGCGTGTGTTGATGTTAACACGCCAAACGGGCCGGGCTGGGCCTCATTTTGGGTGGACCGGCCCGGTGCCCGGCCCCCCGGCAATATTACAGGTCGGGCCGGGGCCCATGCTTCAGGCCCAACGGGCCGACCCGGGCCGGGGAAAACCTGGCCGGCCCGGCCCAATACCCACCCCTAAGTGGGTCCCCTCTTATGTGAACATGAACCTTCACCAAATGATCACAAGCTATAGATCAGTGGATTGAGATGATGCAATTATTAGATTGGTTGATGACAAACTTCAAGAGACTCATATGGTGGGATTCTTTGAGAGAAGACCGTCTCTCATGGCATGGCAGGGAAGAATCATTAGGCGATGGTGCGTCCTCCATCACAAGGCCAAAATTAGCGTGAATGGATATGGAGCACCCCAGCTCCCTATTCATGATAGACTAAAGAAAGTGGGTTTTCAATTTCCTAGTAGGTGTCCCCTTTGCTTTACTAATGGGGAGGATATTCTTCACCTCTTCTATCTGTGCAAATTTGCTTATAACACGTGGAGTAAGGTGGTGGGGAAATTTAACAGGAAGAGGCTCCCTCATGCTAATGTCAGTCAAGAATTCAAAAAGCGGTTTCCTACATCCTTCAAGAATGACCCTATTCCCTATGATGCAATTATTTCTCTAAAGAAAGAGGCTATTCTTAATGATAAGATTTTTACTAACAAGAGTTTCACATCCTCGGTCTGGGCTGCTTGTACTGAAAATATTCTCTCCATTTTTTGGAAAGCTCAAACCAAGGAAGTGGGGTTATGGATAAAGCATGGGATCATCACATTCCCATCGTTCCCAGCCATCTCCCAGGGTGCCATCATTTATATGCTCAATGTTACCTTTGGGGAACGGGTGGTAGTTGGTGTCATGCACAACTGTGCCGGGCAATACAGAGATCGAGTGGAGGTGTACAGAAACGAGGAAGACCACCAAATGCCTGAAATGAGGATCTTAGAAGAGCTGCTTCAAAGTTTTTCTGCTGATTTCATGGAGTTTGCTGTTATGAGCAACAACGTGGGCTGGAAGAAGCTTCTCAAGCAAGGCCTAGAAGGTAAGAGCAATGTTTTACGCCAATTCCCTATGTTGTCATCAAGGATTTACAATGCTACCATGTTGGATGAGGATCTCCCTTCTCACAAAGTTGACAAAATTTTGTTCCTATGTAAGGAGCTGTAATTTCTGCAAAGTTTTTTCTGTTCCATGTGGTGTCATGTATGTTTTTGGTTGGCCAAAGTCCTGCTGAGCTATTTTGATTTTTTTTTTGTAAGTATTTTTTACAGCTTCGCTCTCAATAAAGATTGGAAGGCCTAACCATCCTGAAGTCTTGCATTGGAAAATGCCCGGGTGCTTTAGTTTGCAGTCTGCATCTAACAGAAAATTTAACACTTGACTATAGAGCCTACTACGTGTGTAACCATAACCTCAAGCTGAAACAATTGAATAGATGGAAGATTTCTTTCACTCATTTTTTCATTTTCATGAGCACTGGACAAAGATACAGGAACGCTCCTTTGTTTGGTGAGCAGCTTTGAAGATACTTGACACAAGAAATTGACAATATTTTAATGAATGCAAGCAGTAGGTGCTGCGCTCATTAGCAGCCACACCACTTTCTATCACCTGGCTAGAACTCATCTAAACGCTATGAAATTGCCTGAAACCGTTAAGCACCCATTCGATCTAATCCCCACCTTCACATGCTTTAAAAAGCTGGCAGGATTACGGAAAGAATGGCAAAACAAAAACGGCACGAAACAAAATCTCTGTGGATGAATGGATGGGCACTCTCTCTGCAAAAGAGAGGCATCGTTCATGACTTCCCTTTCCAAGAGGAGGGCCGCTTCTATTGGTGCCATTACAGCATATCATAGCACCAAATATGCAAGCTGTGGATATAAAGGGCTTCTTCGTCCTTACCCTCCAGCATAAGGGGACCCATGGGTTGTTAAAATTGTAAATATAGCTAGGTTGTCTTGAACGTTAGAAAAATCAAACGACTCATTTTCCAACGTTCAAGACTCCAACGTTGCTCTTTGGCTCCTTCCTTATTTTGCACTCTATCATTAGAAAATTTTCCATATGCCGTTGAAATGAAACGTTGTACCATTCTTGTATATATTATACCATATAATGAAAAGGCAAGACAATTGACTCGCCATTTCTACCCGTCTCTCTCTTTTCTCACGTTTTCATGAGGGAATTCTACATGGTATCAGAGCCATGAATTCAATGGCAGAACATGCACCTATGGAGATCAACAATGGTCGTCCGTTTGGTGATGATGCAGATCTCAACATCAATGCTGCCGAAATCCAGGTCTTGTCCGATCCCTTTTATATTCATCATTCTGATAATTCTGGAAATGTTTTGGTGTCTCAAAGTTTTAATGGGAAAATTTATGGGACATGGAGTAGAGCCATGGTAATGGCTCTCTCGGCAAAAAATAAGATCGGTTTCATAGATGGTTCAGTTATAGAACCAAACAAGAGTGATCCTAACCATCATATGTGGGTTAGATGCAATAATCTTGTATTGTCTTGGATCTTAAATTCTGTCACTAAGGATATTTTAGCAAACATCATATACTCGACTAATGCTAGAGAAGTCTGGCAAGATTTGAAAGAGCGCTTCACACAAAGTCTTGCTTCCCGGATTTTTCAAATCCAAAGTTCCATATGCCGTCTACAACAAGATACTATGTCCATTGCGTCATATTATACTAAATTGAAAGCTCTTTGGGATGAACTTGGTTCTTACTCTCTCGTCCCTATTTGTTCTTGTGGTGCCATGAAGGCATATTCGGATCAAATCCAAAGACAGTGCGTTATGCAATTTCTTATGGGTCTAAATGACTCGTATAATTCCATTAGAGGGCAGATTCTACTTGTTGACCCTCTCCCAAACATCAATAAAGTCTACGCTATGGTACTACAAGAAGAAAAGCAACGGGAAGCACGTTTTTCAAGTTCTACAAATGAAGGAACCGCTGCCCTAGCTGTCATGAAAATCAATCAAGAAAAGAGGTTCCAACGGGAGAATGGTGCTGGTTTCCAACGAAACAAAGGAGAACGACAAACAAGACCAATCTGTAGTTTTTGCCAAGGCGTTGGACACATCAAAGAGAAATGTTTTAAGCTGATTGGATACCCACCAGGCCATCGTCTTTATGATCCCAACTTTAAACAAAATATTGCAGCCGACGTCAGTCAAAATCAGACCAAACCAGATCTGAAATCCAACTTTTCCAATGACGTCTTTGGTCAAGACAGTGGAGGACAAGATACTGGGAACATTGCGCCAGCCTTTACCATTGAACAATATCACAGACTTCTATCTTTGGTGAAGGATCAGCCGGCCAACATCAATTTTGCAGGTAATATAGCTCACACAGGTAACGACTCAACTAATTCTCTTACTTGGATTATCGATTCGGGAGCTAGTCGACATATATGTTCTAATCCACATGCACTCCATGATTTAAAAACGTGTAATGTACCTGTGACATTACCAAATGAGAGAACTCTCCTAGTTCATCAAATGGGTAAGATATCTATGTCATCTTTTGAAATGGACAATGTATTATGCATACCATCATTTAAAGTCAATTTGCTCTCTGTTAGTGAACTTACTAGAAACTTAAAGTGTTCTGTGATCTTTTCTTCTGATCATTGTGTTATCCAGGACCTGGCATCGAAGATGATGATTGGTCGGGGTGAGGTGAAAGGCGGTCTTTATGTTCTTCAACAAGGACCAACGAGTGCCCATACTAAATGTGCAATTGCTCTTTCTTTGCATGAACTTTGGCATAAGAGATTAGGTCATATTCCTTCTTCTCGTCTGAAATTAGTGAACAAAAATTTAGATTTGAGTCTTGTTTTGAAAAATGATCATGTGTGATGTGTGCCATCGTGCAAAACAGACACGACTTAAGTTCGATTTGAGTGATATTTCTACTAGTCATCCTTTTGATTTGATCCATTGTGATATTTAGGGCCCTTACTCCCAATCCACTATTTATGGTGCCTATTATTTTCTTAGTATTGTAGATGATTTTTCTTGTGCCACATGGATTTTCTTAATGAGGCATAAGTTTGAAGCGCTCCACGTCATCAAAAAATTTTTTGCCTTAATCAAAACCCAATTTAATTGCCAAATTAAATCTTTACGATCCATAATGGGACATAGTTTTTCTCACTCGAAATGAAAGATTTTTTACAAAATCAATGGACTACCCACCAACATAGTTGTGTTGCTACACCACAACAAAACGGTGTAATAGAGCATAAACATAGACACCTCCTCGAGGTTGCTAGGGCTCTTCGTTTTGAATCGAACCTTCCTATACGGTTTTGGGGGGAATGCATTTTAACGGCTGCCTATTTGATAAATCGTATCCCCTCTTCAAAACTTGATGAAAAAACCCCTTTTGAAAGATTGTTTAAGAAAAAACCCAATATTAAACATTTGAAAATTTTTGGGTCGCTTTGCTCTACGCCACTAACACCGGCCACAAAAAGGATAAATTTGAGTCACGAGCGTCCAAAGGCATATTTATTGGATATCCCGAGGGGCAAAAAGCATACAAGTTGTATGACATAGAAACTCACAAAGTGTTTATTAGTCGAGACATCGTGTTTTACGAACATATTTTTCCTTTCCAAAACAAAAAGAATGACAAAAATAATATTGTTTTACCCATACCTTACAACCAAGATGAAGTTAACTATCAAGAAGAAGCCAATAGACCGTTCCCTAGCACACCACTAGACCTAGATACAACCCACTTAGAAATTGAAAAACCTTTGAATCTTAATGGAGAACATCTAGAAGACCCTATTGTACCCACCACTTCCAACCCGTCTTTTGATCTAGACCCCAATCTGACACCCGGATCCATTAGACAACAAGAAGACTCCACTGTATCCTTAGATTCCAACGAGTCTTTCTCTTCTCTTGTTCCAAATCAGATTTCCAGACCCATGAGGAGATCCGCTCGGGTCAAAAAGCCCACAACTTGGTTGAAAGACTACTTTTGTACCCTCCTCGCCTCACCTTCAACCAATAGCCCTCTCATGTGAGGTTGCAAACAAGGAACAAGGTATGAGTTGAACAAGTTTGTCTCTTTTCAACGTTTTTCTAATAAACATTTTGCGTTCCTCACCTCTCTTATGTCTAAATCTGAGTCTCAAAAGTACGAAGAAGTTGTCCAGTACAAGGAATGGCAAGATGCCATGGATTGCGAAATTCGTGCACTTCAAGAGAATAAAACTTGGACCATTACGACGCTTCCAAAAGGAGTGAAACCAATTAAGAGCAAATGGGTCTACAAAATCAAATTGAGATCGGATGGATCTATTGAACGATATAAAGCTCGTTTGGTAGCTAAAGGTTACTCTCAACAAGAGGGGTTGGACAACAATGAAACTTTTGCACCAGTTGCAAAGATGGTAACAGTACGTACATTTCTCACTATTGCAGCTAATCAAGATTGGATCATGTGCCAAATGGATGTTAATAATGCATTCTTGCATAGAGACTTACTTGAAGAAGTATACATGCAAATGCCACAAGGATATGCAAAATAGGGGGAGCATCAGGTATGTAAATTGCACAAATCTCTTTATGGATTAAAACAATCCCCAAGAAATTGGTTTTACAAGCTTTCAACTTCTCTTGAAGAATACGGGTTCACACAATCCAAAGCTGATCATACATTGTTCACATTTAGAAGTGGTAAAATTTTTATTGTTATCTTAATATATGTTGATGATTTGTTAATGTAACATTGAAAAAGAAGTTGACAATTTCAAAACTTTCTTATGCAAAAAGTTTCACATGAAAGATTTGGGCAAACCCAAATATTTTCTAGGAATTGAAATTGCTCACTCAGCCAAAGGTATATATGTTTCCCAACAAAAATATGCAACTGACATAATTCATGAAGCAGGTCTTTTGAGAGCAAAACCGGCTGATACCCCTATGAAACAAAAGCATAATTTAGAGATTGAATATGGAGAATTCATTAAGGATCCGACTCAATACTGTCGACTTGTTGGGAGGCTAATATATTTGAGCATTACTCGGCCAGATATACAATATGCTGTCCATGTGTTAAGCCGATTCATGCAGCAACCCAGACTACCACATCTACAAGCAGCATTCCGCGTCATTCGCTACCTCAAAAAGCATCCTGGTCAAGGCATTCTTATGAACAAAGAAAACAATATGAAATTAAGTGCTTTCTGTTATTCAGATTGGGCCACATGTCACCAAACACGATGCTCTGTCACCGGTTATTGTGTTTTTCTTGGATCAATGCCTATATCTTGGAAGACAAAGAAACAAAATACGGTATCCAGATCATCTGCAGAAGCGGAATACAGATCCATGGAAAATGTAGTATGTGAAATTACATGGTTAAGATATCTCTTACATGACATGGGTTTTAGTCAAATATCCCCTGTCACGGTATACTGTGACAATCAAGTTGCATTACACATTGCTGCGAATCCAGTGTTTCATGAACAGACAAAACACATCGAACTTGATTGTCATGTTGTACGAGAGAAATTGCTTCAAGGGATAATACAAACATGTTATATTCGAAGCAAGGATCAAATAGCCGATTTATTTACTAAGGCGCTCGGGAAAGAAGGTTTTAATAATCTTTTATGCAAACTGGGTGTCACAAATCTTTACACACCAGTTTGAGGGGGAGTGTTAAAATTGTAAATATAGCTAGGTTGTCTTGAACGTTAGAAAAATCAAACGACTCATTTTCCAACGTTCAAGACTCCAAGGTTGCTCTTTGGCTCCTTCCTTATTTTGCACTCTATCATTAGGAAATTTTCCATATGCCGTTGAAATGAAACGTTGTACCATTCTTGTATATATTATACCATATAATGAAAAGGCAAGACAATTGACTCACCATTTCTGCCCGTCTCTCTCTTTTCTCACACTTTCATGAGGGAATTCTACATGGGTCCTCACTCCTCTGTCACCAGCAAAAGTTAGGCCTCACTCCTCTGTCAACTTTCGTACCAGCTTCGTGTTTTAGTTGCTCGAGGGTGGCCCCGCAGCCTTGGGCACACAGGAGAGCCTTTCCTCTAAATATCCTCATGACTGAACATTGTGCTGCTCCAAACACTGAAAATATCATTCGCCCAGATCCTTTCTTCCAGCTTTTTTACCTGTCATTACAAGCAAACTCACAATCAATAAAAACGTTTGGCTAGATCCGGAAGAACAGCAGGTTCTGACTCATTATAGGGATTAAACTGCACTGGTCATCATTCAGCAGAAGCACCAATATCCATTCCAACAGAAACGGATATTGGTGGCCCTTAAATCTAACCCTGCTGGTCAAGTAGAAAGGCATGCACAGAAAATCTGGTAATATGTACTGGGAAAACCTTGCAAGAACACACCTAAAATACGCACACATCCTTTCCAAAATTATTAAACAATATCCTTAGTTTTTGGACTGTCATAACAAAAACTAATTTCTGTCGATTAAACATATGCTATCACGAACTTAAGTGAGATAAAATGATGAAGATAACCTTAATATCGAAATTTTTGTTACCATTCATTGAACTCTTTAACAATACACATCATTCATCAATAACCATATCTAAGCAAGTTACTTTGTTTCTGTTCATGTCTAAATGAGTTAGGTGAATGTTTTTTTTTCAATGCCATAAATTACCTAACAGAAACCTAAATGCATTCACAAAGTTGAGTATTTTTAATGTCATTCTTACGAGGGCAAATAGTACTTTTTCTATTGATTTAACAGTTATTTGAAAACATATAAACCTTCTAAGTTAAACATAAAAAGATTTAGCTGTGTTTCAGTAACATCGAAGAAGGTGAGTTTTATTATTGATAAATCTTTAGGCATGTTTTAGCAAATTATTCTATTTTTAATGTGCATGTCTAAATTATGGGTGATAACCTCTTGGCCAAACAAGCCTTTTGGACATCCACTTTGGGTCTTTAAAATAGACCCCACCATTTTAACAGTAGCAGGGCCACCTTATACTCAAGATCAGACCTTGCCCAGCCCCCGTATAAATTGGCTATTTAAAAGAAGATTATGGTGGACTGTCCGCTTAACATTATTGAATGCCCCCTTAAACTACGTTTATTCTGTTTCTTTTGCTCTTCCAAATTGGAAGGTGAAATCAAGTCTCATATTAGAATTTTGTACAAAAGAAAATGTGTATATTTTAATTTACTTTGTCTTCAGAAAATGGTAGCATACATAGAACAGTTCTTAGTTTAGATCCACCCTTTGATTAAAAATTCACTTTATAATAGTGTTTCAATTTTTTTTTTTTGAGTTTAACTTTTTAGTAATAAATAAAGAGTACGTAGTACTTTATAAACCTAAAGCTTTAACTTAGCACAAATAACAACAAGTTATCATAAAAGCTTTAAAAAACTTATATTTACTTCATATGTTATTTAATTAACTTTAGAAGTTCGAACAAAATAAAGCTATATATCTTATAATGTAATAAGAAAATTATAAAGAAAGTTGTTAGTTTGAAAATTGGATTGCTTATACTTCCATTTGAAATAAACTCAACAAGAACAAAGACTTACAGTATTCCTTTCAACAGTACTATAAAACTGGCATGAAATGGGAAGCTTGGAAGCGGATCAGTTTTACAACATTACCCAAAAAAATCAGCCTGAATTGAATTGGCAACAAACCAATTTGGTTCATTAGCCAATTTTTATTTTTACTTATATTTTACATTTATTTTTTTTTAAATGGATATAACAATTTCTTTGCTTATTCACAATCAATTCAGATGAATCGCTGAGTCAGTCAACAGCCTGGCTGATTCAATTCCAATTTTCACAAGATTGCCTTTGAACAAGCTTTCAAAAATATGCCAATAAGTATGCATTTTATAATAATATAAAATATACAAATTTCTAATATTTTTAGAGATTCGAGGGAGTAACAAAACACCCAATCTGATAGCAACTTTGTTGTCTTCATCTTGGAAACCAGGATAATTCTGTCTAGCAACCATAAGCAAGTGAAATTAGAAATGAAAATGAAAAGTTGACTGTGATTGTTAAACACATAAGATGGAGATCCTTACCAAGATATGCGGCTTAAATGCCATTTGCTCTTTCTGGTTAAGAGTAGAAGAAAAATCCTGAGAGTGGCATGCTTCAGAAGCATCAAATGAATCAGTAAGACCAAAGCTCCCTCTTCGCTGCATGATTCCCTGCTTGGCTACACTCTGTTCCTTCGTATTTCCACTAGCTTGGTCTTTCAGTCTCGGGGAGTCTATGCGTCTCAGGGCAGAGGATGAATCTGAAGAAACAGAGCTGAGTGCCCTAGATTTTGATCTTCTATGTGATCTCAGTGGAGCAGCAGTGTCTTCTTTCCTTCTCTTGGCCCATGCAAAACCAGTAGATCCAGAAACAGGCAAAGGGCCTGAAAAGGGAACGTCTTCTTGGGAATCATTCTTCCTGTGACAGACCTCTTCAGGGAGATCAATTGTTGACTTTAACAGATTGATGCTAGAATCGACATTTCCCTTATCAATATTGACCTTTCTGCTATTTCCTCTGTGGATCCCATTAAGGCCATCCTTTACACCCTAAAGATTAAAAGCAACGATTAACAATTTACATCATCTTAATTCCTGACTGACATGGTATGCTTGAAATGATAGAAAGGTGTCAGGTATTTGAGAAGCTGTTACCTGAGATTCTGGGGAAAATCTGCTAATGCTGTCTGAAACTTTGGCAACTCTTGCAGCCCTTCTTGTTCCATCAGAACCACGGGTTCCCTTTCCCATGGTTCTTTTCCTGAAAACAAAATACCAAGAAAAATACAGCATCACTGCAGGAAGAGGCTTCATGATTGAACAATGAACATTAGTAAAGCTGCTTGGCAGACATAAATGTCATTCATTAAAAGAAGAAAAACATTATCAAGCCTCCATCTTGAGGTAATACTTTTTGGATCAATTCGGTGACCATGTAAGGAAACCAAAGAAAAGTCCCTTTAGGATTTAGCTTGAGTAAATTGACAATAGAAGTAGTGAGACAGAAAGGCCTATAGCCACGTGGATTAGAAAGCCAATATAATCAATGCATCTTTCTTTGCAGCATCATAATAACAAGCCTCCTAGCTTTAATAAAACTTGTTCAGGATTTATGACATGAAAGTGCAACTTTTCAGTAGAAATTCTTTGAAACAAAGAAAACTATTCAACAAAATTGTGACTTGAGAATATGTCTAATAAGGTTAACACTTAGAAGTTCAACATCACAACCTTGAAAAAGTATATGAAAAAGATAAAATGTGTAAATGGTTTTCACCTCCCTGCATTATCTTCCCGAACTTTAGCATCAATCTCTTTATTTGGTGGGTACTTCGGCAAGCTGGATGGGTCACAGGCATAAGGTTTTGTCCGGAAGTACTGCTTGAATTCCAAAAAAAGAAAAAACAAAGCAACTGATAAAAGCAATATTTAGATTAGCACAAAAATGCTGCAGTGGACATCACAGGTAAAATCATGATCCAGTAATTAAAGTCCAAAAGAATACAACTAAGTCATTCTCTGGAAGAGTTCTTCAGTAGTTCAACAATTATGGTCTAAATAAGCATGTGATGGAAACTTATAAAAAAAGATGCAGCTAAGCAAGTATTCAACATAAAAGAATCAAGGCAAAAAAATTTATTGAAGTCTTTACAAGATTGTCTTTCTAGCACATATTTTGACCATTGTCACAGAAAAAGTGTTTTATTCGCAATATAAAGGTGAAAAACAAGTCAGTTGTATAAAATGTGAAAAAACACGTTTATAAAAAAATGCCAAAAAATAAAAAACGCAAAAAAAACGCGTATAATGCGCATTTTTTTGTATTTTTATTAATTTTTATGTTTATATAATAAAAATGTGTACAAATATTATACAGCGAAACCAGTCCAATGCCGGAAAGAAAAAATAGTACATCAATGCCAGAGGACAAGATTTCAGCAAGAGGTACCAGTAATATCACAAGGAGGACATATTCAAGGCAGATCCTACTCTAACGCCAATTACATATTAACAAGGCCTGCCTTGCGGCTTGCAAAGCTCAAAGGGGCCCTTATTTAAGAAATGAGCTGCAAAGATGGGATCTCCTTGCAAGGCGTTGTTTCCTTCGCCTTTTGGAAAAACACATAGCCATTTCTTACCTCCCAATCAGGATGCTTCTGCACAAAAACCGTAGCAGCATAATGTTAGCAATTGAAATCCGTCAATGATCAAATATCAGGATTTTAAACAGATTGGTCTACTTTTTATCCAAGAGAAAAATGTGAGCAACATCAAGTGTTTGACGGCTTTCAGCTTGGTGCCAATACACCAAGGAGAATAACAAGAGAACCATAGATGGAGAGAAAATCCCTGATGAGTGAACATGATCAAAGGATACTAGGGAAGCGTAGCTAGCATGAAACAAGATCAAAATATACCACCCCCACATGGATACTTGAATTTCATCCCAGTTTTGGAACCCTCTTTGCAACCAGATGCATTCATACAGGCAAAAACAGTTGACATAACATCCATTGATTTGGTTAGTGGCAAGTTTTCTAAAAGCAGTAAATACTAAATAAGAGCCTAAAGAATTAAAAATTACACGTGAAACGTAAGGCAGAGAAAGCGATGGGGTTATCCCTCAGTAACAGGGTCACAAGCAGGAAAAGATAATGTTGGACTAGTGGACCATAACACCACATGTTGACATCCTATGTTCTTCCGAGACTTTCTGTGGTACCAACCACGATGCAATCTTACCAACCCACCACTCTTAAGATAAGGGCCAATGATGCAGTAATGAGAAGAGTTAGCTCTAATTCCCATGGAAGAATGCAACGGACTACAGGACAGGTTCAATTATTCCAATCAGATGTGGAGAGCCCCAAGCCAAAACCCTGCAAAGAAGGAATAGGCCAATACAGGTCATAGATGTCTCATCCCCAACTAGGTAGTTTTCTGAATCATCATACGGGTAGTTCTCCTTTTGAAGCTCTACTGGAATGTCCTTGGTAGCACCAACTACTGTAAGACACCAAATGCAGGTTCAAACAGCTAAGGAAGCTAATTAATCCAGGTCAGGTTCAGATCGTGTACAACTCATCTGCGATCCAAACAAACCCAACTTATTTAGATAAATCTGCACTTAGCCTCAACACCGGTAAAGTGAAGAAACTCATATATGAAAGAAAATGGCAAAATAATGGTTAACTTTCTACCTCAGTAATATATTCTAAGATTTCTTGTTCAGAAGAGAACATCAAGATCTGTTTAGCAACAACAGTGGTCAAGTAGTCATAGGCTTTTGCACTGCAACCTGCTATTTCATCACTGCAGAGAAAATATTTCAAATAAAAATGAATACCTGTGCTAACAGGGTCTGTTATTTTATTCTCAACATTAAACATAGCCTAAAAGGTAAAGGATGCACTACCGGACTGTCTTTGCAAGGAGATCCATGTAGTAGACGTAGGTGCTATGTGGAACAGTTTGCCTAGCACTTAGCACACGATTGTAGGCTCCTTCCATAAAAGACTGCTCGAGCTCTACAGCATGCTTAATACAAGGATTCTCAAATGCACTAGCAGGAAGAAGCTCCAGTTCAGTATGAAATTCTGCTATTAAATTCTTAATCAGAAACCTTAGAAGATTTAGGCCCAAGATTTGATACTCCTTAGGTGATGGAGGAATAAGGCCACTGCAGCACAAGCGTTGAATTGTCAAGGAGAATAACAAGGCTAACAAAGAAAATACTGTCAGGCACAATTTGGAAAAGCAAATAATATGCATCCATCTTTCTCTTCATCCACAAATCAGATGACTTCAAAGGAGGACACCGACACATGAAGACATCCAAAAGAATCAGGTCCGTAGTTAAATCCAACTTCAGCCAATGTTGAGAGTGCAAGTTCGAAAGGATCACGGGGTAGTCTTTCAATGATATATCAGGATCCATGAGGAACAGAATAAATGCCATCTACAGCTTTCTTTCTTTTTTCTTTTTCTTTTTTTTTAAAAAAAATATTTGTGCATCCTGATATATCAGAACATGCTTTCCCCATAACACAGAATCTCGATTGATATGAATGTCAGTGTTGAGTACATATATGAAATGCCAGATATTGGGAAGCCTCAAATACTGGATAAATGGCCATACATGCGATTAGCTCCCTTGACATCGCTATGAGGATGGACTTAAGCCTTAAGGTCTTCCGACTGAAGGAGCTTAAGATTTCAAAACACAAGGGGATGTGTCTCGTAATCATAATCTGGAAAAGGTTTGCCAAACATGCACACCCCCCACAGACAGAGCTATGCAGTGGCTGCCGAAGAATAGGCAGTTTGAATATTGCTTTGCAAAATTGACTAAATTGTTGGGAACAGACATGGACCATGTTTTCTATCAAAAAATATGGTTTTTGTATCTTGAAACTCATCTTATTGTGAGTTAACAAATCTCATAGATCAATGCCATCAGTTTCTAGCTTTCATACAATAGATCCACTCTGCAAATACAGCACATGCTAACCATATCATTGATACAATTAAAAGAAAAACCAGCACAAGCAAAACAATCATGTCATATTATTCAATTGATCAAAGGTCTTATGGCAAGCCATTTCACGTTGACCATGTACAAAGTGTCACTTAGCCAAAAGGCCTACACGTATGATCAGAAAGAATTACCTCCTCCCTTCACCCAAAAGAGAAAAAAAAAAGAATACATCTGACAATCCTCCAAGAAACCAATAGACTAATATGATTGGACAAGGCGTGGAGAAGGAGACGCAAATAAAAAGAAAAAAGGGTTAGCGAAAGATTTTTTATTTGAAAAAAGAACGAGAAGAAAAAATCTAAAACTCATAATTCATACTATCATGATCATAACCCAAGTGGGAGAGATCAAGGGTGCAGGCATCATAGAAAGAGCTCCCAATGTCGATCTGACCGTTAAGGCCAACGGTGGTGAAGCCAAGATTGGGGTTGGCCTGTTCGGACATTGGCAAGCAGATGGGGATGCCATCATCAGTATTAAAATTAGAGAGATCAATGGTATAGGCATCATCTTCTTCGCTCGAGAAGGAGCTCCCGATGTCGATCTGGCTGTTAAACCCACCGGTGGTGAAGCCATGATCGAAGTTGGCCGGCCCGAACATGGGCAAGTACAATGGGTCGCCATCATTAGCCTTAAAATCGTAGCCACTAGTACTGATAAAAGAAGAGGCGGGATGCTCGGAAGCAGGGGGAGGAGGAGGAGGGGGAAGGGCAATCAATCCCGCATCAAATGCAGTACGGGTGTTACCGGGCATCCTGAGCATGAGCTTCTCGTCGGGCCCCATTAGCGTCGATTTCAAGTCCTCTAAGGCCGGAAGCAGGTCGTCCAGTTGGCCGCGGTCTAGGTTGTTCAGGTCTTCTTCCCAGACGTCGGTCTCCTGCGCATTGCATGTCTTGTTCTGAAGCTTCTGCAGCGATGCCCGACATTTTCTCTCCTCCTCGATCTCCTGGATGAGTCGTTCGTGCTGCTGGTTGAGCTCACGCATGGTGCTGGATTGGTGGGTAGCAGGGTCCACATCCGACGTCCGCTGGCTGGGGAGGGAAGAAGACGGGGACGATACATTGAGAAAGCGGTGGACGATCGAGTGGACGGAGGGGCTGCCGAATGAGTAGGATTTGCCGGCGGGGGAGAAGACAATGACGGCAATCTCAGCACCGCATAGGATGGACAGCTCGCTGGCCTTCTTCATGAGACCATTCCGCCGCTTCGAGAAACACACGTGACGCTTGTCTTTGTCCTCAATCTTCTTTATTTCAATCTTCCGACGTCCCATTCTTCGACTGGGACCCTTATTCACCATAATGGAATGATCTGATGAAGGACGACAAATACAACCTGTTAATCTGCAGAAGGGACTAAGAAGGAGAAAAGGAAGGGACGACGGGGGGTTGATCATCGCCGCCGGCCACTCTAAGTCGGACGCAAGGAAAGCGTGGGGTCCGTCCTGAGACGACCCAGACCTCTTTCAAAAACGAAGGGACTACTGGGGGTCGCCTTCGTCCGTGGCCGACGCAACCTACCCAGATAGAGAAAGACAGAGAGAGGGACGTCCGTGGCCGATGCAACCTACCTAGAGACAGAGAGACGGAGAAAGGGAGAAAGACTCACCTGAGGGAGCTTGGAGACGGCCTCGAGGAAGGACGGAAAGGTGGAGAGAGCACAGAGGAGGGAGAGAAGGGAAGGAGAGAGAAGACAGCAGAGAGACTCTGCCCGTCTTCTTGAAAGAAATGGCGCGTTCGATGTTAATAGCGCCGCTTTTTTAAAATTGGCGCGTTGCCCGTTGGACGTTAATATCTGCCCTTTCAAGAAAGTTGG
The DNA here is from genome assembly GCA_011799765.1 of Nymphaea thermarum. Classification (NCBI taxonomy): domain Eukaryota; kingdom Viridiplantae; phylum Streptophyta; class Magnoliopsida; order Nymphaeales; family Nymphaeaceae; genus Nymphaea; species Nymphaea thermarum. The sequence goes on along the minus strand of JAANDH010001871.1, from coordinate 10,134 downwards.
ACTTACCTGAATTTCTTTTCACACGATTACAGGTGAGCGCAATCCATATACGTCAAAAGAAATGGAAGACATTTTGGCAATTATTTGAAACAAATTGTTGTGTTAATCTTTATCACTTTTTTCGATTTTTTTGTCCAAACAAAAAAAAAAAATTCTGTTTTTAATTAACTAAGGGTACCTTTTCGATTTTTTTGTCTTAACAAAGAGTTTTCTGTTTTTAATTAACCGAGAGTATTTTCTTCATTGGCCATGTTGGTCGATGAAAATTTCATACACCTACATAAGCAGCATCATTAATAGGTTGTTTTTAACAAAATTCTAAGCATAATTTCAACACATAATATTTTAAATTTACTTATACTTCATAAAGTGGCGTTTGTCGTTTGTGAGTGAGTTACATCATTTGCGTCGCCTAAATACAAACTTACACATTAAGTATGTCTATTGGTTAATAGAGAATCTAATTTACCAACGGGGCACAAAATGCTATGGTTCTTACATAGGACTTATTAATAGCTATTAAAATGTTAAAAAAACCTATACAAAGCAAAATATATTAGAAAAAAGTATTAAAAGGTACGATATATTTGTTTTTTAGCATTGTTTTTTAAAATATTGTGATTTTTCTACTTTTTTTAATTTTTTCGTTTTCTTTATTTTATTTTCTCAAAAGAATATGTTGCATCGTGTTGGACATATACATACAAGAACATACTTTTTGGGACAAAAAAACAATAGCAAGCATTGTACATTAGTTTCAAGTCTACATCAATTCACTTTAGTAAAACACAACAAAGATTGCTTGTCGCCATTATTACTAGACCAAATTTTTTTTTTATGGGGCACTAATTGGGGCAGTGATCCGGGTCTTGTGGCGTGGGGTTGACACATATAACTGGACTCAAGTCCACCCACATTCATTCACTAAAAATAAAGATTTTAATGTGGGTTCTATGGAACCATATGTGGACATGGGCATCAAGCTGGCCTGGCCCAGCCCGACCAGATAAGAGTCGGGCCCGGGTCGGCCTGACACCCAAAACCTGAGCTTGGGCCTACCCAGCCCAGTTTGATTAAAACAAAATAATATTTTTTAAATATAAAATAATTTTTTATGAATATAAAAATATTTTTAATAATAAAATATATATTATTATTAAATAAATAATAATAAAAATTCAAAAAATTGTTAATTGGCTGAGTCAATCCCCAACGTGCAAACCCGATATATTATCAGGCCGACACGGGCTGACCCGATATATGGAATGAATCAAATTAATGGCTGGGTTTTCATTGGCCCACCAGCTCAAGCAGCTAATGCTACATTCCTCATGGTGATCCAACATAGGTCCTTAAGGTAATTTAAATATGCTTGACGAAGAATTTAGATATAAAGATTGGAGTTCTGGCAACCCATGTATGCTTCAGTACAAAATTATAATGAAAGCATCTTATTGTCCAAGGATGCCAATAGATTTTATTGGAATCAAATGTACCGTTTGCCATATTTTATTTAACCGATGTTCATGTGTTTAATATAAATTCATATTCAAATACGAATTATATCGGTTTTTTAAGCTCACAATCTGAATTCAATAAAATTTTTTGGCTTTTATATTCACATATGAATCAGACTCAAGTCCAACCTTCAAATTCACTTCTGAATTTATCTAGGGGTTCAAGGTAAACTTAAGGTGTGGGTATAGTACGAAGGATTTGTAAATCTCAAGAAAATATAAAGAAGTATGGTTAGTCTTGTTGAATGGGCTAAGAATGGCCAAACGCCAAAAAATTAACAAGGGGCTACTTTCCCTTACATCTTTAATGCAGATAAAGTTATGAGAATATAATTTGGTTATTTGTAAAGGAATAAATATATCAAAAGTGAAGGAGATGAAGGCTCTAGGTATTGTTGGGTAAGCAAAAGACTATTTCATCCTATCACCCAACGAGAGGGCCCCCGGCCGTTTTCCTTATGCCCATGGGGTATCAACCCTGTTTTTGGTGTTGTGGATGAAACTCCTGCTATGCTTTAACTTAGATATATTACCTTCCCCTCTCCACATCTCCATAGGAAATTGATTTCATGGGAATTCGTACTAGCTACATATTAGCTCCTTCTCCGTCCACTGCACCAACTGTCACACTCCAACCATTTTGACCCTCAAACACAATTTTTTTTTTTTAACATAAAGCGTTGAAGTGTGACCACACAACAATTCAAAAAGAGGGAGCTATGCCATTCAAAACAATGAGGCGAACTTTCATTTATATAACAATTTTGATTTATACAAAATCACATCTATGTGTATGACAAAAATGCCCCAAACCATATAATTGATGTCTAACAAAAAGAAGACATCAATACAATCAAGATAAGACACGCTGGCATTACAAAAGACCCAAAACCTCCCCAGGAAAACGTGAGTGAAGCCGTCTACTCAACCTGCTGCCCCTGGTCCACTAAAACCTGAAAAAAAATGAAACAACATAAAGTTTAGCCTTCACAGTATGGCAACAAGTCAGGAAAATTCCAAACCCACTTAGGTAGTGTTCAAATATGAGAACAATCACAAAAACAATCTATCATCATGTCGTGTCAGGGCATAGTCACATCATTTGCCAAGAAGATCCTTAACATAAACCACGACATGTAAAGGCCACTCAATGGCCACACAATTTCAAACACATGCAAGACATGCATAAACATATCATTTCATTCACAAGTACAACATTCACATTCATTCCATTCATATATTTTTTATTTTCATTAACTTCAGTGAATTGACAGTTCTTGTGGGTGCAAATACAGACACGTGCATACCGCAAGCGACCTACAGCAGGAAGACAACTCCCGTGGTGGCCCAAAACAGTATGGATCCATTCACCCGCTGCAGTGGTAGAGCACTCATCCATGAATGTGTGAATTCCAAGCAGAGATACTTAGCCTTTCCTAGGACACCCAGGTTGGGAAGGCGGGAGCCCAATGCTCCAAGCACAACACACAACAGTACCATGAGGCCTTGCACCGCCTGCTCTCCGAACAAGCGAGACCAGTGGCGAAAGCGAAACGTCTCCCAAACACATTGCCACAACCCACTGGCTTCTCATATTTTATTCTTTCTTATTTAACATTATGGAAACACATTCACAAAATGACCAGCTAGCTCATAAGGTTGGTTCACTCCATGAGTGCACCCATACCTCCAAATGTCTCCACACGAGGGCTACACATATAATTTACATTCTTAGCTAGCCGTCATAGCAATACAGATACAACTACCATCCAATTCATTCATTTGCATCATTGCCCGCGACAATGTGTATGCAACAAGACAAAACATTCACATCAATCACATCTTTGAAAAATTCATCCAAACCACAGAGAGTAGTCTCATTATGTGATTGGCTCGTAGCTGTGTTATGTAGTTATCATTCTAAGATGCTTTCTAATGCACAATTGGATACCCCACCTCATCTGTCATAAACATGCATACATACATTCACTCACAAAACAATCAATCAATCACATCACAATCCTAAGATCTCACGATCCTAGAAACACACATTCACACTTTGACTCCAGGCAGGGATTTGTCTGGAATGCCGCCATACCTCTCGCGCACCCACAAAACTCTTTAAAATGCCTCGAGCTTTGAATCTGGTCGCTCAAGGTCGACGGGACGTGCCCGCTGTACCTACAGACATAAGCAAAAGATAAGATTTCTACTAGTTAGCTTCACAATCTAAACAAATATAAAACAAAATCATTAAGGCACATGTCATCGCCTCAAAAGGGTGTTGACAGGTAGTGTTGACCTACAAAGCCCTCCAATAGGCCTCTTCTCAGCCCTAGAGGTTACCACCAAAAGGCTTAAGCTTCGCTCTTTCGATTTGAATCGATCACTAATCCATTTCGCTCTTGCTTCCTTAGTTAAGGTGTCTTCCCAATAGTACACCCAACCTACATATTCTTTTCACCCACATCAAAATCTTTATCATGTTTCCAAATAACTTCGAAAATCAACACCTTAGCTTAAAGATCATTATAGACATGAATAACGCTTTTTCAACATAATCCTAAACTTTCTCCAAAAAGCAAAGTTGCTAACATGCATCCCAAATCACCAATTCTTAATTCTAGCATACCAAATCAATAATTATACATGCTCTAATAGAAAACAATAGTTGATTTGGGCTTGGTTAAGCCTCGTTCACCCCAATATTAGAGTCTAGACTGCTGCAATCCTCTCGGCAGCCACTTCACGAGTTCAAGTGATCCTAAAGCAGCTAAAATCTCTCAATGCCGCCTCCACCAATGCATTCTAGTCACTGATATGGGGGGAAAAATGCATCCCCAAGCTGCAAACCGACCAAAAAACAATAAAAGTGTAAAAAAATCGACAAAGGGAGTTTAAAAAGGGGACTGTCATTAGAAGAGGCCGACGGTAGTGGTGTGGGAAGCTGAAAACGAATGAGGGAAAGGGCGCTGACAGAGATGGGAGACAGAGAGAGAGAGTTCAGACAAAAAGGGGGGAGACAGCAGTGAGGGTGAGAGTGCATGAGAAGGGAGAAGAAAACGTAAGCGTGAGTGAGGGTACATGAGAGCTGTCGGGAGGAAGCTCGGATTAGAGAGGGAGATGACAGAGAAGAGCGAGGGACAGAAAGGGAGTCGACAGAAAGAAACGAGAGAGGGAGGAGGAGAAAAAGAAGAAGGAATAGAGGAGAAGAAGAGGCAGAGAGAGGTTGGGAGGGCTTACCAGAGCAGCACCGCCGCCGCCCTTCCTCCGCTGGCCCGCGCGTCGCCGCTGTCACCCTCGACCGCCTGTTTCTTCTTTGCATGGAGCTCCCTAGCAACAAGAGAGGCAACAAAGGGGGTCTTAAAGGAAGACGAGGGAGAAGAGGGCGTCGGGCTCACACGCGGGTGGAGCTCAGGTTCGGGTCTAGACCCTGACACGACCCGACCTACATATACCGAGCGTTACACCAACCCCTTCAAGGTTCACATCTCTAGGTATTGGTTGTAAAGAGTTTTGATTGTTCATATTATGCAACGACCACCCATAGTTGATGTTGACACTACAAAAAAGACGGACAATTATTCCGTACTTGGAGGCAGAAAGTAGGCCTTCTGACAGTGAGGCAGAGCTGTGAGAGAGTAGGCTTGAGGTGAGATGCAGTCCTTTCGTCAGCAGTGATTGGGAACACTCTCAAAGAGTCTTGCATATTTGGACCTTGGTTCTGTATGTGGCTTAAATAGGAAAAGTCTCTGATGCAGCCAGGGCCCTCTTTCTCATTATACCACATAAATCGACTTCAAATGAAGCCTGCATCTGCCAAGCTCCCGAGAGAAAAGAAAGACAGGGAAAGAGAACCGTAAAAAAAAAAAAAAACACAAGGCTCCCATGCAACTCGACTTCTATTAAGAAAGATTTGTCTTACTTTCATTAGCTGAAATTAGTGTTTGAATTTAGTTAAATTGTTGAACTAGCATTTGCTGCCTTAGCTAAAACTTCTTCCATGGCCAACAGCGAGGACATAGCAACTTTTACAAACATTCTCTCATCTATTTCAAATTGTTATCATAAGAGGTCGTTTAGCACTTTGTTACATCAATAACTAGCCAGGAGATCCTTCTAATCTGACCACGTATCTCAGTTACACCACAACCATAGAACGATGAGTCCAATTGACTGTCAGCATGAAAGTAAGTAAGGTCCTTGCCCCATAACCTACCAAGAGAACTACATGAAGCTCCACCGAGTGGTACGGTGCCTATGTACCTAATTTCATTTATTTCATTCTTTGATACCCTACTTTCTAGACAATAGTTATGTTGGTCTCCTCTATTTCCTATCCAACTAAATGCATTCTTGTGATCCATCATTCATCAATGTATGGTCATGATATTCTTGGGACACTATGGGTAACATTTTTTAATATTTGTGGGTTAGAAACTTTTAAGAATTTCATCTTTTTAGTTGGTTTTGCTTTTACATGTTTATAGTGCATGTAGGGTTTGGATTCTATTTTAACGTATTTATGACATGTAAACAAAAAGGTACAAGTGAATGAATCAAAATCAAAATCCCTTTTGGAGAATGGTTCACAAGTGCAAAATGACTTGTCTCCAAGGGTATTGCTCAAACAGGCAGGCTTGGAGCATGTTATGTGGTGCGTCTTCAGTTCGATTAGTAAAAGGATATGTTCTTGTATCATAAGGGAGATGGGTCCTAAATGCAAGTTGAAGCACGTGACAATTTTGCCACTTAGTATCGATGTAGTTCTAAACACTGGGGGCAAGGGGAAGGAGGTAGGCTTCAGTTGTCACCCGGGTAGTAAGATTAATCATTCCGTTCACCAAGAGTGGAGAACGACATTGATGAACTCACAAATACTCTTCCATCGTTCTTTGATGAAATAAGTTATGAAAATTATCTCGTGCACCATCGCATATGACGCATTGCGTGACATTTGCAGACGTAGTAGTTTTACCTTCTTCATTTTGCCTATCTTATGTTGTTTATTCAAGTAACATGCATAGCCCTCTAATAATCGAAAGGAAATATCATGAAAACATTGGATTCAATTACCCTTTGTAAATGTGCTAGAAACCATCATTAAACTATAATTTAGTGAAATCAAGGTGTTATGCCCTTTTCCAACCACCCTCGGGAGAAATGACTCATGAAATCTTGTCCAAGGAAGACTTGTAGTTTCTCAATGTCTTCTTTGCTTAAGTGAGCATAGAAAAACTTGCAGTTTTTCAATTTCTAAATCTTTTTTTACTTGGATAAATAAATATTTCATCATACTACTTTTCTCTATCTCTCATTTTATTGAGTAAGCAGGAATATTTCATGTTACTATCCATGAAGAAAGCTTAATCATCCATCTAACCCCTCATCTTCTTGAGATATAGGGTATGCTTTTACTGCCTCAAAATGCCTTCCTACCATGCTTTAACTTGTTCATCAGTGACTCTTTTTTTTACATTAGGAGTTGATGATACTTGGGAGATTCAAAATGGAGAGTGGCTGCCTACCAGCCCCCACCCCATCCATTACACCAACATTTCAAACTTATTAAAAAGTCATCCTTTCTTAACAACATTCTTTTTAAATTTTGAAAACGCCTGGAAATCCATGCTAAAGCATTGGTCTGACATAAAGGATCAAGTTCAGTGGATCTAGGGCTGGGCGTCGGGCCTGCCCGGCAGCGGTCCCCGGCCCGGGCCAGATAGTCCGGCCTGGTGGCGGCCCGGCCGGCCCGACTCCCCCTCCTGCAGTCCCGCTCCCCCTCCTCCTGTCCTCCGTCTCCCTCTCCCTCTCCCCCTCCCTCTCCCTCTCCGCTCCCCCTCTCCCTGAGTCCCTTCCCGTCTCTGCTCTCCCTCCTCCTCTCCCCCTCCTTCCTTTTCCCCCCGTCTCCCTCTCCGCTCTCCCTCCTCCTCTCCCCCTCCTTCCTTTTCCCCTGTCTCCCTCTCCGCTCACCCTCCTTCCTTTCCCCCTCTCGGCCAATCCCTCTTCGCTCCCCCTCTCCCTCTTTCTCCTCCTCTCTGTTCCCCCTTTCCCTACCGCTCGCCCTCTCCATCGTTCTCCTCCTCTTTCCCTACCGCTCCCCCTTTCCCTACGTGTGTTCCCTGCTGAAGTCCGACGAGGGACAGTTCCGGCGTGGGAGGTGGCTCCTGCGCTGCCCGCCGCGGTCGTCAACTCGCCGCGGTCCGTCTGTAGCAGCTCCGGGAGGGAGAGGGGAGGGGGAGCCGGGCCGTCGGGCATGTGTTGATGTTAACACGCCAAACGGGCCGGGCTGGGCCTCATTTTGGGTGGACCGGCCCAGTACCCGGCCCGGCCCGGCAATATTACAGGCCGGGCCCAGGCTGGGGAAAACCTGGCCGGCCCGGCCCGATACCCACCCCTAAGTGGGTCCCCTCTTATGTGAACATGAACCTTCACCAAATGATCGCAAGCTATAGATCAGTGGATTGAGATGATGCAATTATTAGATTAGTTGATGGCAAACTTCAACAGACTCATCTGGTGGGATTCTTTTGAGAGAAGACCATCTCTCATGGCATGGCAAAGAAGAATCATTACGCGATGATGCGTCCTCCATCACAAGGCCAAAATTAGCGTGAATGGATATGGAGCACCCCTGCTCCCTATTCATGATCGACTAAAGAAAGTGGGTTTTCAATTTCCTAGTAGGTGTCCCCTTTGCTTTACTAATGGAGAGGATATTCTTCACCTCTTCTATCTGTGCAAATTTGCTTATAACACGTGGAGTAAGGTGGTGGGGAAATTTAACAGGAAGAGGCTCCCTCATGCTAATGTCAGTCAAGAATTCAAAAAGCGGTTTCCTACATCCTTCAAGAATGAGCCTGTTCCCTATGATGCAATTATTTCTCTAAAGAATGAGGCTATTCATAATGATAAGATTTTTACTAACAAGAGTTTCACATCCTCAGTCTGGGCTGCTTGTACTGAAAATATTCTCTCCATTTTTTGGAAAGCTCAAACCAAGGAAATCTTAGAAGAGCTGCTTCAAACTTTTTCTGCTGATTTCATGGAGTTTGCTGTTATGAGCAACAACGTGGGCTGGAAGAAGCTTCTCAAGCAAGGCCTAGAAGGTAAGAGCAATGTTTTACGCCAATTCCCTATGTTGTCATCAAGGATTTACAATGCTACCATGTTGGATGAGGATCTGCCTTCTCACAAAGTTGACAAAGTTTTGTTCCTATGTAAGGAGCTGTAATTTCTGCAAAGTTTTTTCTGTTCCATGTAGTGTCATGTATGTTTTTGGTTGGCCAAAGTCCAGCTGAGCTATTTTGATTTTTTTTTGTAAGTATTTTTTACAGCTCCGGTCTCAATAAAGATTGGAAGGCCTAACCATCCTGCAGTCTTGCATTGGAAAATGCCCGGGTGCTTTAGTTTGCAGTCTGCATCTGACGGTGTACCAGCAGTGCTCGTGTCCTCTTAACAGAAAATTAAACGCTTGACTATAGAGCCTACTACATGTAACCATAACCTCAAGCTGAAACAATTGAATAGATGGAAGATTTCTTTCACTCATTTTTTTCATTCTTCCCATGCTTTGAAGAGCTGGCAGGATTACGGAAAGAATGGGAAAACAAAGAAGGCACGAGACAAAAGCTCAGTGGATGAATGGATGGCCACTTCCTCTGCAAAAGAGAGGCATCGTCCATGACTTCCCTTTCCAAGAGGAGGGCCGTTTCTATTGGTGCCATTACAGCATATCATAGCACCGAATATGCAAGCTGTGGATATAAAGGGCTTCTTCTTCAAGCTGTGGATATAAAGGGCTTCTTCTTCCTTACCCTCCAGCATAAAGGGACCCCTGGGTCCTCACTCCTCTGTCACCAGCAAAAGTTAGGCCTCACTCCTCTGTCAACTTTCGTACCAGCTTCGTGTTTTAGTTGCTCGAGGGTGGCCCCGCAGCCTTGGGCACACAGGAGAGCCTTTCCTCTAAATATCCTCATGACTGAACACTGTGCTGCTCCAAACACTGAAAATATCATTCGCCCAGATCCTTTCTTCCAGCTTTTTTACCTGTCAATACAAGCAAACTCACAATCAATAAAAACGTTTGGCTAGATCCGGAAGAACAGCAGGTTCTGACTCATTATAGGGATTAAACTGCACTGGTCATCATTCAGCAGAAGCACCAATATCCATTCCAACAGCAACGGATACTGGTGGCCCTTAAATCTAACCCTGCTGGTCAAGTAGATTGGCATGCACAGAAAATCTGGTAATATGTACTGGGAAAACCTTGCAAGAACACACCTAAAATACGCACACATCCTTTCCAAATTTATTAAACAAGATCCTTAGTTTTTGGACTGTCATAACAAAAACTAATTTCTGTCGATTAAACATATGCTATCACGAACTTAAGTGAGATAAAATGATGAAGAAAACCTTAATATCGAAAAATTTTGTTTCCATTCATTGAACTCTTTAACAATACACATCATTCATCAATAACCATATCTAAGCAAGTTACTTTGTTTCTGTTCATGTCTAAATGAGTTAGGTGAATGTTTTTTTTTCAATGCCATAAATTAATGTTTTTTTTTCAATGCCATAAATTACCTAACAGAATCCTAAATGCATT
>JAANDH010001870.1:0-25918 GCA_011799765.1 Nymphaea thermarum | reverse complement strand
AGTAACTTTCTGTTGGGCCTGGCAAAGCTAACTAGTCTCTGTCTCATGAGTAAATAAATGCAAATTAAGTTTGTCAGAATTGTGAACATGGCTGTACGACTGTGAAACTTACTGACAAAATAGTCACGTGATCTGGTAAATTTTCTAAATTGTTAAGTAGAATGGCTGATTGTTGGCTAAAAATTAGGTACCGTTTAATGATTTCCTCAACAATTTCATTCCAACTTCTTACAGACTGTATTTCAGTCATGGTAATGGTATCTTGTTTCCCTTTAGAGTAGGACATACTATGATTAAACTTTGATTTTTGCACCTCGAGCCATGGAGAAAATCGTGGACACAAGTATGTCCAGTAACGCTGTTTTTCTTACACCTTAATTCCTTTTCTGTCCTACAAAGTTTTACAATATCACATTCTATGATTTTCAGGAGTCCCCTCAGAGGTCGTTTGATTGCAGTCCATTGGAACAGGACAGACAGGACGTCCTGTCCATTACACTACTGTCATGTCCTCTTGGACAATGGTGTTCCTTGTCCACCGTTTGATGACTTTACATACAAAACACAATGTTCCTTTTGTCCGGCGTTTGTTTTGTGTGTGTCTGTTCTGTTCGTCCTGTCTAACGTTTGTTCGCATAATAAACAAAATTAATTACAATTATGAAAGATAAAATAAGAATTTGTCTGCAATATGTTTTATTTATGCCAATCTAATGTAAATTGGGATATGTCAATGGATCCAGATTTGTAAATTTCTCTCATTCTCTTCTCTCTCTCTTTACATATTTATATATATATACATATATATTTTTTTTCTTTCTTTTTTTCTTTCTCTCTCTCCATATATATATATATATATATATATATATATATATATATATATATATAGAGAGAGAGAGAGAGAGATAGAGAGAGATAGAGAGAGATGATCAATTCAAAAAGACTGTCAAAGCTTGCCATGAAAGTTAATTCAAAGAAAGTTCACTCGAACAGTTTTCCAATTCTATGCTTAAGCTATAGAACTGAATACAATGATCTGCTGAGACTTGAACGAAGTCATGCCCTTTTTACAAGAATCCAGACTCCAGAGTATAAGGCACAGTACAAAAGCACGCGTTACACAATTTTTGTTGGTTTATCACCAAATTTTCACTAAGATTCCATACGGACTGCATTCAAAAGAAAAAAATAAAGAACATAGTATTTTATAGTTCTGACAATTCGTAGAAGAGTTGACTGTTTCAATTGGAGACACAAAAACACATATCCATGAATTTTTCCATCATAGAAGGGTTGACTGTTCCAAATGCTTCCATCATTTTTTGTTCAACCACCTTCATAGTTGTTTCTTTTAGTCCACCTGATGTCCCCGCATTCCTGGAATCTTAGCTTGCTCTAACATCATGTCAAATAAAAACTGCACTTGCTCTTCATCTCACTGTAGTTTGTCATGGTGGCTACTCATCTAAGTTTAACAAACAGAAGTATAAGAGATCAAACAATTTAGCTACATGAAATAAGTTTAAACAATTGACTTGTGCGAATAAACAAATATATAACAATAATATAAAAAACAAAAGTTAAACATAACTCTTCATGTATCCTTGCAACTGGTTTAAGATCCTATGCTGCACACTACCATTGCTGTATAAGAATGTAGTCCTTTTGTTTAACATGTAAAATATCTGCTAATTGGGATATATCTCATTCTCTGGTTATCGTAATCTCTGCATAGCATTGTAAAAAAAACAAAAACTGTCTCGTGAAGATCTCTAATTTTAACTGCCAACAGTAAAAGAAAAATATAATAAAATAAAACATAGAGGAATAATGTGGCATAGATGTGCTGCCCAAGAACCAGTTATTTAACCATTAAGCTTATGAAAGACTTCCCAAACAAAACATGATAAACACGTACACATGAAAGAAGAAAAAATCAGAGCAAAAGGGCACGGCTCCTAGGAATCATCAGGTTTTGCACCAGAGGAGGAATCCCAAGCTGCTTCTCCTCTCAAGTAACTAGACTGCTTAATGCATATGCCCTTCATCTTACACTGACATGAGTGACAAGAAAAAGTTTTACCAAGTCCACATAACTCAAAAATGGAACGGAACTGAAGATTGATCAATAGAACTTCAAGGAATCTCTCAGAGACAAACATCTCAATACACACAATCTCTCTCTTTCTCATGATTGAGCAGTGGAAAGAACAGCGGAGCGACCAAATTTTTTTGGTGAAACATGTCACAGAATCTAGAGCTGGCAAAAGAGGGAATTGTTGCTTTTTTAAGAGTTATGCGGTAGGCCATTGTTGCTTTTTTTTATCAGTAAGGGCAAAACCCATACTAGAAATTGTTTATTATGTTAGTGGAAAACTCATAGTTTCAAATTGTTTATTATTCTTTTTTTGTTTTAGCTTTTTGAGTTCCTGAGAGTTTCTTATTGAAGCAAAAATTTTGAAACCTTTTCCAGAAGCCTTCCTGAGAACAATATTCATTACTATGATACGTTCTTGAAAGAAACTATTACTGCAACATGGCTGACACAGAGAAATCCAACAAGAACAATCCTCAGCACCTGCACAGGCCAAAAAATCGGTCGTCGATACTATGCCTAGACCTCTGTCAACTTGGAGTGGCCTGCCTATACAAGTTCAAAAAGATGAAGCTGCCAATAAGCCTCTATAAGCTAAAACCATGACATTCCTTTCAATCAAGCCAGCAGATACTAGTTGGACAGAGCATGCATATAAACATCTACATCAACACATGGTTCAGAAAAGGCCTCCTTTTTTGAAAAAAGAAATATTAGATTGGGTAGAGTTGCATAGAGGACTTGACTGCACACTTGTCTCCCATTTCTTGCTATTAAGTGTAACAAGATTTAAGAGTTAATATCTAACATTATGATATAACAAACAGATGAATCATGTTCCATAGAGAGAGAAAGAGCATGTGGCTTTTGAGAAATCTGACTAAATCAGGCCCTCTCATCTGTCCTTGAGCTCCTCTTCGAAGTTTGACAGTTTGTTGCGGATGTGTCTAACATCATGAGAACCAACAAATGAATCATATTCCATAGAGAGGGAGAGCCTGTGGCTTTTGAAAAGCCTGACTAAATCAGGCCCTCTCATCTGTCCTTGAGCTCTTGTTCATTTTTTGACAGTTGGTCACTGATGGATGGCAAGAACAATCTAACATCCTTCAATATTCTTAACATGTCTAGCACCATCTGATCCTGTATCAGATAGATCATGAAATGCTGCAGAGCTAATACCCTAAAAAACATTTGTGCCCTTTTCGGCCCCCATGCTGACGGGAAACAGACCTCGGCAGCCTATAAAAATTGCCGTTCAAATTGATCGCCTTACCCAACCTACGACAAACTGTGAGGCAAGGGAGAATACAATCAATTTTTTCTGCGACAAACTCATTATAGACCAGCTCTTAAAAGAAACAATTTTTCCAGTTGCGAGGCAGTATTTGCTGAATTCCTACAACCAGCGGTAGGAACCAACTGCCATTTCGATCGACTCAATTTTTCCATATTAGAGAGTCCAAAGACGATCTACCATTAGCATAAATGGTTTAAGTTTTTAAAAACAAAAGAAGAAAAACCTAGCCACAGGGCCAATAAGATAAAACCTCCGCATTACAGTGTAGGGCATCAAAATAATAACAATTCAGAAAAGGATTTAGGATACATAAAAACCAACTCGCATACACTCCCAAAATATACATATATTGAAACGAAGAAAAACATTCAACAGTCATAAAACTTAATCGAGGGAGAAATCGCTGTTTTTGCACATTCAAAGTTTACTGATTTAGTAAATTGAGAAGGAGCCGTAAGACAGGGACATACCTGTGGAACGGGCAGGGCGAGGGGCAGCTTCCTCAGGGAGAGCAAAGGAGGTGAAGCGACGGTTCCTAGGGTGGAGCGGAGGACTCTGAGACGTTGACTAGAGGAGGACGATTGCTAACGCAGAGCAGATGAGTCTGCGACGTTGAGAAGAGGAGGTGTGACGACGATGCTCAAGGGCCGCTGCAAATGCTCTCCTCTTTCTGAAGATAGAAAATTCGTCTGATTAGGGCACCCAAATCCGGCAGAGAGGGGAAGGGCTATGGGCAGGTAGGGGAAGTGAAGATTAACAAAAACAAAAAAGAAGGAAACAGTCACCTATTTTTGTTCGATGAAAGGCAGCATGGGGGCCGAAAAGGGCTAGGGCAGCTTGACGGTGAAGGCCTGGGGCAGCTTGACAGTGAAGACGGGGGCAAAGACGGAGGAGAAAGGCAGCACGGGGGCGAGAAGGAGGAGAAGGAGAGAAAGACAACGGGGACAGGCGCAGAGATGAGGAGAAAGGCAGTTCAGGGCTGAGATGGAGGAGAAGAGAAAGGCAACGGGTCGAGGGCTGGAGGTCGGGGCTCGTGGTCGTCCGGCGGAGGAGGAAGTGTTGGGAAAGGAAATCTATTTATACTTGTGTCCAGGGTGTCCTGTAGCCATCAAACGACCTTTAACGGTTATAGTTGTACTAGTAAATATAATATCACATCTTCACACACTCAATGTATGTGCATCTTGATATAACAACTATCTAGGATAAACTGAAATAAAACTATTAACTAACATTTAGCTAACTGGTCCTTTATCAATGTATGTATTTTTTTTTTTTTGTAGTAGTAGTGATGCTCAATTTTTATTAGTGTCAATAGTTAGCTTATGTGGTGGGTCGCGCAAACCAAAGTGTTGTGTTTCACACATATATTGTCTTATTTAAATAAGAAAAGATGCACCATAATTCTCTTAAAGAGGCATTTGATTCTACCAATTTTTGAAATAGCTGAAATTAGCATGGATATATTTCTTGAAGCAGTAACTTTAGATGTCATTGCTCACCTGGTTCTGCATGCCCTTTATATAAGAGCATTGTGTTTCTTTGTTGTATATCCCCATGATCAAGTTCTTTCAGGCAGTGGTGGAGGGAGGAGGGGGCCACCTGGGCCATGGCCTTACCCCAGCCCACTAAAAAAAAAATAGTGTAAAAAAAAAATTGGTTTAAAAAATTAGCGCCCCTTCTCTCTGGCCCTACCCTCTCTCTCGCGCCCCTTCTCTCTGGCTCCGCCACTGCATTCAGATGCCCAAAATGGGTTCTACATTATCCTTTGTTGCAATCCTTGGTCCAGACCAGCTGTATGGAGTGGGCTTCTGGTCACAATGGCAACATCCATTACGAGTAAGGGTGGGCGTCGGGCTGGCCCGGCCTGGTTAGGGCCTGATTAACATTAAAAAATATCTTTAATTTTTTTTGTTTTAATAGTAGATATTTATTATTAATAAATATATTTTACATTTAAAAATTTATTTTATAATTAAAAATTAGTTCTTTATTTTTAAATAGCCAGGCGGGGCACTGGCTGGGCTGACCTGCCCGACGGGCTGGATCGGGCATTCCTTTACCATATATCCTTTATCTGCCTTTTTGGATAACCAAATATTCATATTCAAATACAAATAAAAAAAGTCATATCTGAATCCAAATTCTATATTTGACCCAAATTTAGCATATTCTCAAAATGTAAGAGAATTAGACACACAATATTTGTTTAAAAATAAATTCAATCCAAATCTGTATTCGAATTTGATTCAACCCAAATCCGAATCTGATCTGACTTCTTAATTAGATTTTTTTATATCGTGTGCAGCCCTAGACACAATTTTCTTCTGTTCAAACAACCTTCTAGTGTTCTGCCTTATTCAGTAGCACTTTTTGACCAACTTCTCATATTCGCACATTAGGAGTTGTAGCATAAACTCCATATTAGATTTTTAGAAACGGCTTTAGTGTGCAAAGACCAGGTAAATACAATTTGAGTAAACGACCAAAAAAACAAAAGGTGTATTTAAGAATTCAAAATTTGAACAAGAATTGCTTTTTCCCCATAAATAAATATTTACGAAAGGCACATAACTTTAGATATTTATAAATTCACACCTAACTTTTTATAAATTACAAATGACTTCTTGGCTCCGAATTTCCTTCTCCTTCACACCACTGTTACTTGACCATACATTAACTTAATCAGCTTCCGTCATCAACTTCCCCACTTCATTGCACTTTCTTCCTCTCAAACAGATGATATCAAGGAACTGTTCATCCATGAAAGACTTGCCTGAGCTAGTACTATTTTAACTATTTTAAGGGGAATCTCAAACTTTCCACTATTTTACACATCTATTAATCACTTTCCACTCTTCCCTTTCCTACCGGGTGATTTTTGAAAGAAACAAAAGTGGAAGAAGGATTTGGCCATTACCTAATAATGGACAAGATCTTATAATGGACGAATACGGTTTCAACTACCAAAATTCACTAGCTCGACTCTTTTGTTTCTGCATTGGATTGTGAAATATCAAGGATTCACTAGATGAATATGATTTTATGGCTTTCAAGCAAACCTTTCCTTTTCGTGTTTCAAGGATGAAAAGTAACTTGGGGTTTCGGATTAACATTTTCCTCTCTAGTATCAAGGGGCGCCTACCTTGGGATGCTAGTATAGACAGCGGTTTCTAGCTTCTCAAAGGTTAGATTGCCATTTGTACTGTAAATAATTAGTAGCTCGTGGCAAATCACTAAAAATGCTACGTCATTTTCTAAGATACACATTACTTAGCTACGGAAAGTTGCTGTCCTGGTTTACCATTCAACAGCTACAGTTATCTTTCAAACTTCAAAATGAAGGCCCTTGAAGCTCAAAACGGACACAATAGAAGCTCACCATGCGCATGAACACACGGAGAGTTTTGTTTGGCAAAAAATATTGAACTTAATAAAGGTCAAAAATAAAAAATGATATAGCTTAAAAAGGAAAAAACTACCATTCCATTAAGAAATCATAAAAAGTGCACAAAAAATAAAGATCATAAACTATGATTTAAATTAAAAATTAACAAAAAAATAAACAAACATGTCCATACAACATACCATAAATTTCAAAGCCTTTCTAAAAACTTGTAAAACAGTTCAAAATTTTAAATTATAATTGTATTCTTATATTGACAAAAACTTTATGCTCAATTTGAATTCTTAAATATTATTTTTTGCATTACTGTATTTTTATTTTCATATATACATACATATATATATTTGATTTTGTAAAAAAAAAGTAAACTGAAACCCTAAAATTTATTTGTTTTTTTTTTCAATTGTGGTTTATAATGTAGTTTTTTTTTTATTTATTGAAACTTTTTGAGCACTTTTATCAATTTTTAGTTCTTTAATTTTTCCTTCCTGTGCCATATATTTTTTGCTTCTACAAAATTTTATATTTACAAGTTTTATGTTTGAGACATGAAAAAGTTTAATGTTTCTAAAAACTTTGGAAGTATTGTTATTCTGATGTAGTTTTTTATATTTCTTGTTATGTTTTAATATAAATCATAGTTTTTTATCTTTGAATTTTTTTTGGAATCATATTCATATATCCACAGCTTTGTTTGGCATTATGTTTTTTTTTTTTGTTTCATTTTCTTTTTTTTTAAAATAAATATTTGTTATTTTACTTTAATTTTCACAAAGTTATATTTTTATGATTTACAAAATTTTCAAATTTCTTAAATTTGAAGTTTTTTACATGCTTTTAGCGACATTGAAAATTTATTTGTTGGATTTCTTTTTTTCTATAATTTTTAAATTTTAAGCTTAGTTTTTAATTGTATAATTTTTTCCAATTATCACAATAATTGAAAAACTTTTGTGGGGTTTTATTTATTAATAATTGAATACTGATTATTGATTTACATATTATCAGAATAATTGGAAACTTTTTGTGGAGTTTTATGTATCAATAATTGAATAATAATTATTGTTTTCTTTTCACTATTATGTTTTAACTTTCCAACTTCATGTAATTGGATATTCATGCTTTGATCGTAACTTTGATTTTATTTAGGAAGTTTTGGTTATTCTACATGTTTAGAAACATTGAAATTTATATTATATATATATTTTTGCTTTTTTCTTAAATTTTTATTTTTTAATGATACATTTTATCTTTTGACAATTTTTCTTTAAAAATTATTTTCCTGTCAAATTTTTGAACATTAAATAACTTTTTGTATACCCTTAAGACTTAATACTTATTTGTTTTCTTTTTTGTTTATACTATTTTTTTATGTTCATGAAATTGTATTTTATAGCAAACCCAGTTTTGAACTTTAAAAACTTGGACTATTTTTACATGATTTAAAGACATCGAAATTCAGTTTTTTTTTTTTTTTTTGTAAAAATAAATGAATGATGTATTATCTATCATCAATGTTATGTTTACTTATTTATATATCTTCTTATTTTTAAGTGAAATTCGTAACGTTTCTTATATATTTATAACTTTTGTTGGAATTCTATTTTTTATTTTTGAGTTTGAAGAGATTGTATTGTACTAAAAAATAAGAACAAAGCTCTCTAAACAAAGAACACAATAGCATGTAAAAATTGTCAACATCCAAAATAGTTTTTGAACAAAATTACATATAAAAAATAATTAATTTAACATAATTAGGACCCAAATTTTAAAAAATAGAAAAAGTGCAAAACATGGATATGTTGAAACTCCAATAAAAAATAAATCTAATTAAGAAGTCAGATCAGATTCGGATTTGGGTTGAATCAAATTCGGATATAGATTTGGATTGAAATTATTTTTAAACAAATATTGTGTGTCTAATTCTCGTGCATTTTGAGAATATGCCAAATTTGGGTCAAATATAGGATTTTGGATTCAGATATGACTTTTTTTATTTGTATTTGAATATGAATATTTGAAAACCATTTCTTTTAACGAGTTTTGAAATTCTTGATTTTCATGTTTGGGTAACATGACAAAAATCAGGTTTTCTCTCTTTAAAACCTGGTTTTTGTTTGGATGACTTAAAATGGGTTTTGGAGGTACTTCAAAATTGAATGTTGCTGAACGGTTCTCAGACAGCACAAAAAATATGTAGACATCTTAAATAAAACACAATGAATCTTTATACCATCCCTAACATGCTGATTTATCGGTGATTTCTCACTAATTTTTATGTAACATATACATGCTTTGGTTTTAAACTGGATTTTTTACTATTAAATCCTTCATTATTAAAGCCGTCAGTTTATAATTCCCCACAAGACGTAGCTCAGGGTGAAAAAAACTGCCTTGTCATTAAGATATAATTTAACTCACTAGATCTATCATTAGGTAATATATGTGTATGTAAAGCCAATGCTGCCGTGTGCCAGTCGGCTGTTAGATGGGTAAAATTTTAAAATCTATTGTTAGAAAAACCAAAAATCATGGTTAAAGCCACTATAGACTGTCATTACATCATAAACCAATGCATAATACTCATTGTGTCTTGTCTTGAAGCATAGTGGGGTGTCACACAAAGCACCATAACGCAGCAAGCTGTTGAGGCGATTTAGTTGAATTAATCGTACACGAATCAGCAAAAATATATTATTTAAATTGAATTTTTTAAAAGAAAACGAGAAAGAAAATTGAAAATAAAAGTCCTTGAAAATATTTTTAATAGTAAAACAATGAAAAATATGTGACATTATGACACGCGGAAATCCCCATTTTAGTCCATGAGTCTAATTAGTTCATAATTCATGTTGGAAATGGTTGAAGAGAAATTTCTTTTACCTTTTCCTTTTGCCTGAAGAAGCCGACGGAAAAGATCTTTCTGAAAAAAGCAATGAGACAAAAGGCGAGAATTTCTCACAACTTACCAAAAACATATTCACGACAAGGAAACGCGTCTTTTTCAAAAGAAAAAAAAAAAAAAAAAGAGAGACCGAGAGATTCTTCCTCTCGTTTATCTTTTCCCTTCAATTACTTTACAATTTGGAGCCATTGGAACTTCCACTAAAGAAATAACCAGAGATGCCTGGCTCTTTGGCGTGCTCAAGAAATTGACATGGCTTTTGCTTGGTGCCACCACGTTAATCTAATCTTAATCTTAGTAGACCTTGGAATTTCTTCTGGAACCTGTGGCCTCATCGGCCATTGAGCTCCAACTATGGATACCAGCGGCAGCAAAATAGCCGGTCGGGAAATGGCGGATCATGGAATTCCCTGTGGAGCTACCTTGGATGGCCGCTCATTGATTAGAACAAGAATTACAGGCTTCCTGTCTCTGTAACCCCAACGGGGCTGCAAAGTAAACAAAAAAACAGGAGAAGAACTTGAGAAAGAAAGATTTCAGCGCAAACAAAAATTAAAGAAATCTCTCTGGGTGGTGTAATGACATAAAATTTGTTCTATTAAATAAGATATTTTTAGATTTTCTTTAAAAATTCTGCGTCTAATGGCTGTGTCGTCATGTTCGAAAACCTCCAATTCTATTTCTGGATCAGTTTATTTGGAAGTAAAATTGAGATTTTACTAGTAAATGTTGTTTGCGCCGTTATGTGTGTGCTATGCAGTAAAGAAGAAGTAAATGTTTTTAGAATTTAAAAAAAAAAAACATGTCTTTTGTATTCATTTTATTTTTTTTCTATTTTTATCCTACCAAAAACTTGTCTGAACGATAGTACGGCGCATATGAGATTTTACTAGTAAAATGTTAAACAAATGAATCTTTGGATTCTTTTACCATGCACCAGTTTATAAAAAGTGGCTCGCAAATACTATTTATGAAAATGTTCCAAAATTCATGTTTATGAGAGGTCACATATATATTATTTGTGTTAAAGGGCGTACCTCAACTTGGCATCATGCAATTTGGTTTGTAGTTCACATATATATTACTGTTTTAAGTTTTTTGTATACCTAAGCATTTCTTGGCAATGCTTTTAATGTTTTTACCTATAAGCCTGGAAACATGTATACACATCAATGATTTTCTTATTCAAATTTATTGCTTTTTTAACTTTTAAACTTTTTTAAGTTTCTTATTTTTTCTTTTTAATTGTCATTCGTTTTTTACTTTTGGTGAAATTTTTTATTTGTGAACTTTGTGAGGCACGTAGCCATTAGATGTTTTAAAAATTTGACTCCTTTTAATGAACATTGATAAATTCTCGTAAATGTTGGTTAGTTGTTTATTGTTTTCCAATTTTTTTAGGACCCGTTACACATTTTTCCTTTTAGTGTTTTTTTTTTTCAATCCAAAACCATAGTTTGTGAACCTTTATTTTCATATGTAATGTTTTTGCACAAACTTTTCCTATGTCTATAACATATTGCATGTTTTAAATAGTGTTACTTTGAATCTTTTTTAGAGTTTCATCATTTTGTTTTTTCGTTTCATTAAATTATATGTTTATAATTTGACAAAATTTTCAAGTTTCAATTTTGGAATATTTTACTTTTTTCAAATTTTGAAAATTATGTAGGTTGAATACTTTTTTTTTAGTTCTTCATTTTTATTTAAAATCACGGTTTACAATCATTTACCATTCTTTATGTTTTTAGAATTTGTTTCATATACTTGCAATTTTTATGGAATTTTTATGTTGAGAAATTTGGGTACATTCATATTTTATGTTGTGATTGTACAATTTTTTTGTTATTTATTATTTGAGATCATAGTTTATGATATTTAATATCTCATATTTCTGGACATGTGGATATATCTAGATAATCCCTTGGGGCGCAGGAGTTACAACTGATCTCCATTGCCTTATTTTAGATAACACAAAGTAGCCAACCCATTCTTCTTTGGGCGCACCTTGATGCAGTGGGTTTAGTGCTTAGTAGTGCCCAACAACCTTAGTGCTTTAGCTTGCAACAACAACGCTTTCCTATAACACAACTCTATTGTGCATAAACTGAACAATTAAGTATGGATTACCCATGGCATGCATTATAAGTTTCAATCATAAGAAAATTCTCATAAATCTCATTTGTACATAAACTTGAAGCATTCTGAATAAGAAAAGGGTTCGTTAAATTCTAAACTCCAAACACGCTAGATAAAAATCAAGGTGAACATGCCTTTATATATATATATATATATATATCAATATATATATATATATATATATCAATATATATATATATATATATATATATATATATATATATCAAGAGAGAGAGAGAGAGAGAGAAGTAGATACTAGGCCACCTGTATAGGGTATAAAAACAGGACTCTTTAAATTTGTATGAGAAGTATGTTAACCAAACTCAAACATCCTAATATATTTATCATGACTAATTTAATATGAATTATGTCTTGGTTCAAATTACTTTTATAAAAAAGATGGCTATTTCTGTTAGAAAAATTTTGAGATTATAAGAATTGTTCATTTTCAACTTATTAAAACAACATTATTAAAGTAACAAATAACTTACTTAGTATATGTT
This sequence comes from Nymphaea thermarum, assembly GCA_011799765.1. NCBI lineage: Eukaryota > Viridiplantae > Streptophyta > Magnoliopsida > Nymphaeales > Nymphaeaceae > Nymphaea > Nymphaea thermarum. Next base: position 13,570 of record JAANDH010001870.1, on the reverse strand, counting down.
TCTCACTAAATTACTCTTAAAATCATATCTATAAGGTTATATTGCAAAAAAATGTTTTAATAATTCACATATATATGTATATATATATAACTCCTTCAACCATTTTAAACTCTATCTAATTATTACCGTCTGATGTAAGTGTGACTAAGCATACTAATCGTTTGATTCATCTTAATAAAATTATCTTAATAAAATTATCTTAATAAAATAAAATTATCTTAATAAATTCAAATATGTAAACATTCGGATAGATTGAATATGATAAAAGGTTTCATTCAATTTGAATCTTCTCCATTGACAACCCTTCTGGCTTTCACGTGGGTGTTCTAATTCTATTCCCCAAAAGGCAAACTGAATCTAAAACTTGCAACTTGTATTCAGAAACTCGATCAGCAGACACCATTTCCAAGATTTTCTTCAGCATCAGTTATCGATATGCATTTCTAACGTTGAATAGGACCGTCAAGAGACAAAACATAGCGTAATGTAATTAAATACAATGACAGTTACCAAGTGCTCTGGCACTCTTTCAGTGCCAAAGAAAGCGAAAATCACCTGAAAGCACACGGTGATACATACATACAAATGGACTAGAAATAAAATTTTATTTACCAGAATTGCAACCCTCTTACCCATCTTGAAGGTGCGCGTTTGACGAACTTGTAGAGACTTTTAATTACTTTTAAATATATTTTAAAGTTTTAATTTAATTATTTTTATTTTTTAATATTTATAATCAATTCACAACCAATCAACGGACCGGCGGATCTGTATGCAGATCTTGATCCAAATCGTAGCCACTTGGCTTCTTGAACTCAGATATATATAAATGAAGAAGGGGTTGCCTAAAGGAATGTAGTCTGAGGGAGACGACGAAGGAGAAGAGCAATGGCGGACAGGACAGTGATACTGACTCTGCAGGTGAAGCTGTACGACGAGCAGAGGCCAGAAGGGCAGGATGGCAGGAGGGCGTTCCTCTTTTTAGGGATGGAGACTCACTCCCATTCCATGAAACTCCGCTGCTTCGACACCGTCGATCACATTTGGCATCACATCGGCGAGAGCTTATCCGGCGGCTACCTGCTGCGCGGTATCGCTGCCCAGGTACAGAGCATGGCGCCGTCCTTGTGTGCGTCCATCCAGAGGTTGGTCCATGCGAGCAGGCCATCGCCGGACGGCCCGGACGACGAGCCCATCCGGGTCACGTGGTCTCTCCAGCGCGTCGACTACTTTCTCGGAGACGGCGGAGTGGGTGTGGGCGAGTCCGTGCCAGCCAGGGGCGTTCCGGCGTCGGAGGCGTCGGTCCGGTCCTTGAAGAGGAAGAGTGCAGCAAACGATGATGGTGATGGCGGTGAGCGAGCGAAGAAGGTCTGCGTCATCTGCCAGGAAGAATTCGGCAAGGAAGGGAGCCTGGTTGCCCTCCCCTGCGACCACGAGTTCCATGAGAAGTGTATCATCGAGTGGCTCCAACGAGCCCACTCCTGCCCGCTCTGCAGGTTCCTGTTGCCCACCGATTGATCTTGGAGTCGGTTGGCAGATGCATGACCAACTCCCCAAATCAATGTGGCATCATCGAAGAATCGAGAGATTCCGATCGTGTTCACCTTGATTTTTATCTAGCGTGTTTGGAGTTTAGAATTTAACGAACCCTTTTCTTATTCAGAATGCTTCAAGTTTATGTACAAATGAGATTTATGAGAATTTTCTTATGATTGAAACTTATAATGCATGCCATGGGTAATCCATACTTAATTGTTCAGTTTATGCACAATAGAGTTGTGTTATAGGAAAGCGTTGTTGTTGCAAGCTAAAGCACTAAGGTTGTTGGGCACTACTAAGCACTAAACCCACTGCATCAAGGTGCGCCCAAAGAAGAATGGGTTGGCTACTTTGTGTTATCTAAAATAAGGCAATGGAGATCAGTTGTAACTCCTGCGCCCCAAGGGATTATCTAGATATATCCACATGTCCAGAAATATGAGATATTAAATATCATAAACTATGATCTCAAATAATAAATAACAAAAAAATTGTACAATCACAACATAAAATATGAATGTACCCAAATTTCTCAACATAAAAATTCCATAAAAATTGCAAGTATATGAAACAAATTCTAAAAACATAAAGAATGGTAAATGATTGTAAACCGTGATTTTAAATAAAAATGAAGAACTAAAAAAAAAGTATTCAACCTACATAATTTTCAAAATTTGAAAAAAGTAAAATATTCCAAAATTGAAACTTGAAAATTTTGTCAAATTATAAACATATAATTTAATGAAACGAAAAAACAAAATGATGAAACTCTAAAAAAGATTCAAAGTAACACTATTTAAAACATGCAATATGTTATAGACATAGGAAAAGTTTGTGCAAAAACATTACATATGAAAATAAAGGTTCACAAACTATGGTTTTGGATTGAAAAAAAAAAACACTAAAAGGAAAAATGTGTAACGGGTCCTAAAAAAATTGGAAAACAATAAACAACTAACCAACATTTACGAGAATTTATCAATGTTCATTAAAAGGAGTCAAATTTTTAAAACATCTAATGGCTACGTGCCTCACAAAGTTCACAAATAAAAAATTTCACCAAAAGTAAAAAACGAATGACAATTAAAAAGAAAAAATAAGAAACTTAAAAAAGTTTAAAAGTTAAAAAAGCAATAAATTTGAATAAGAAAATCATTGATGTGTATACATGTTTCCAGGCTTATAGGTAAAAACATTAAAAGCATTGCCAAGAAATGCTTAGGTATACAAAAAACTTAAAACAGTAATATATATGTGAACTACAAACCAAATTGCATGATGCCAAGTTGAGGTACGCCCTTTAACACAAATAATATATATGTGACCTCTCATAAACATGAATTTTGGAACATTTTCATAAATAGTATTTGCGAGCCACTTTTTATAAACTGGTGCATGGTAAAAGAATCCAAAGATTCATTTGTTTAACATTTTACTAGTAAAATCTCATATGCGCCGTACTATCGTTCAGACAAGTTTTTGGTAGGATAAAAATAGAAAAAAAATAAAATGAATACAAAAGACATGTTTTTTTTTTTTAAATTCTAAAAACATTTACTTCTTCTTTACTGCATAGCACACACATAACGGCGCAAACAACATTTACTAGTAAAATCTCAATTTTACTTCCAAATAAACTGATCCAGAAATAGAATTGGAGGTTTTCGAACATGACGACACAGCCATTAGACGCAGAATTTTTAAAGAAAATCTAAAAATATCTTATTTAATAGAACAAATTTTATGTCATTACACCACCCAGAGAGATTTCTTTAATTTTTGTTTGCGCTGAAATCTTTCTTTCTCAAGTTCTTCTCCTGTTTTTTTGTTTACTTTGCAGCCCCGTTGGGGTTACAGAGACAGGAAGCCTGTAATTCTTGTTCTAATCAATGAGCGGCCATCCAAGGTAGCTCCACAGGGAATTCCATGATCCGCCATTTCCCGACCGGCTATTTTGCTGCCGCTGGTATCCATAGTTGGAGCTCAATGGCCGATGAGGCCACAGGTTCCAGAAGAAATTCCAAGGTCTACTAAGATTAAGATTAGATTAACGTGGTGGCACCAAGCAAAAGCCATGTCAATTTCTTGAGCACGCCAAAGAGCCAGGCATCTCTGGTTATTTCTTTAGTGGAAGTTCCAATGGCTCCAAATTGTAAAGTAATTGAAGGGAAAAGATAAACGAGAGGAAGAATCTCTCGGTCTCTCTTTTTTTTTTTTTTTTTCTTTTGAAAAAGACGCGTTTCCTTGTCGTGAATATGTTTTTGGTAAGTTGTGAGAAATTCTCGCCTTTTGTCTCATTGCTTTTTTCAGAAAGATCTTTTCCGTCGGCTTCTTCAGGCAAAAGGAAAAGGTAAAAGAAATTTCTCTTCAACCATTTCCAACATGAATTATGAACTAATTAGACTCATGGACTAAAATGGGGATTTCCGCGTGTCATAATGTCACATATTTTTCATTGTTTTACTATTAAAAATATTTTCAAGGACTTTTATTTTCAATTTTCTTTCTCGTTTTCTTTTAAAAAATTCAATTTAAATAATATATTTTTGCTGATTCGTGTACGATTAATTCAACTAAATCGCCTCAACAGCTTGCTGCGTTATGGTGCTTTGTGTGACACCCCACTATGCTTCAAGACAAGACACAATGAGTATTATGCATTGGTTTATGATGTAATGACAGTCTATAGTGGCTTTAACCATGATTTTTGGTTTTTCTAACAATAGATTTTAAAATTTTACCCATCTAACAGCCGACTGGCACACGGCAGCATTGGCTTTACATACACATATATTACCTAATGATAGATCTAGTGAGTTAAATTATATCTTAATGACAAGGCAGTTTTTTTCACCCTGAGCTACGTCTTGTGGGGAATTATAAACTGACGGCTTTAATAATGAAGGATTTAATAGTAAAAAATCCAGTTTAAAACCAAAGCATGTATATGTTACATAAAAATTAGTGAGAAATCACCGATAAATCAGCATGTTAGGGATGGTATAAAGATTCATTGTGTTTTATTTAAGATGTCTACATATTTTTTGTGCTGTCTGAGAACCGTTCAGCAACATTCAATTTTGAAGTACCTCCAAAACCCATTTTAAGTCATCCAAACAAAAACCAGGTTTTAAAGAGAGAAAACCTGATTTTTGTCATGTTACCCAAACATGAAAATCAAGAATTTCAAAACTCGTTAAAAGAAATGGTTTTCAAATATTCATATTCAAATACAAATAAAAAAAGTCATATCTGAATCCAAAATCCTATATTTGACCCAAATTTGGCATATTCTCAAAATGCACGAGAATTAGACACACAATATTTGTTTAAAAATAATTTCAATCCAAATCTATATCCGAATTTGATTCAACCCAAATCCGAATCTGATCTGACTTCTTAATTAGATTTATTTTTTATTGGAGTTTCAACATATCCATGTTTTGCACTTTTTCTATTTTTTAAAATTTGGGTCCTAATTATGTTAAATTAATTATTTTTTATATGTAATTTTGTTCAAAAACTATTTTGGATGTTGACAATTTTTACATGCTATTGTGTTCTTTGTTTAGAGAGCTTTGTTCTTATTTTTTAGTACAATACAATCTCTTCAAACTCAAAAATAAAAAATAGAATTCCAACAAAAGTTATAAATATATAAGAAACGTTACGAATTTCACTTAAAAATAAGAAGATATATAAATAAGTAAACATAACATTGATGATAGATAATACATCATTCATTTATTTTTACAAAAAAAAAAAAAAAACTGAATTTCGATGTCTTTAAATCATGTAAAAATAGTCCAAGTTTTTAAAGTTCAAAACTGGGTTTGCTATAAAATACAATTTCATGAACATAAAAAAATAGTATAAACAAAAAAGAAAACAAATAAGTATTAAGTCTTAAGGGTATACAAAAAGTTATTTAATGTTCAAAAATTTGACAGGAAAATAATTTTTAAAGAAAAATTGTCAAAAGATAAAATGTATCATTAAAAAATAAAAATTTAAGAAAAAAGCAAAAATATATATATAATATAAATTTCAATGTTTCTAAACATGTAGAATAACCAAAACTTCCTAAATAAAATCAAAGTTACGATCAAAGCATGAATATCCAATTACATGAAGTTGGAAAGTTAAAACATAATAGTGAAAAGAAAACAATAATTATTATTCAATTATTGATACATAAAACTCCACAAAAAGTTTCCAATTATTCTGATAATATGTAAATCAATAATCAGTATTCAATTATTAATAAATAAAACCCCACAAAAGTTTTTCAATTATTGTGATAATTGGAAAAAATTATACAATTAAAAACTAAGCTTAAAATTTAAAAATTATAGAAAAAAAGAAATCCAACAAATAAATTTTCAATGTCGCTAAAAGCATGTAAAAAACTTCAAATTTAAGAAATTTGAAAATTTTGTAAATCATAAAAATATAACTTTGTGAAAATTAAAGTAAAATAACAAATATTTATTTTAAAAAAAAAGAAAATGAAACAAAAAAAAAAAACATAATGCCAAACAAAGCTGTGGATATATGAATATGATTCCAAAAAAAATTCAAAGATAAAAAACTATGATTTATATTAAAACATAACAAGAAATATAAAAAACTACATCAGAATAACAATACTTCCAAAGTTTTTAGAAACATTAAACTTTTTCATGTCTCAAACATAAAACTTGTAAATATAAAATTTTGTAGAAGCAAAAAATATATGGCACAGGAAGGAAAAATTAAAGAACTAAAAATTGATAAAAGTGCTCAAAAAGTTTCAATAAATAAAAAAAAAACTACATTATAAACCACAATTGAAAAAAAAAACAAATAAATTTTAGGGTTTCAGTTTACTTTTTTTTTACAAAATCAAATATATATATGTATGTATATATGAAAATAAAAATACAGTAATGCAAAAAATAATATTTAAGAATTCAAATTGAGCATAAAGTTTTTGTCAATATAAGAATACAATTATAATTTAAAATTTTGAACTGTTTTACAAGTTTTTAGAAAGGCTTTGAAATTTATGGTATGTTGTATGGACATGTTTGTTTATTTTTTTGTTAATTTTTAATTTAAATCATAGTTTATGATCTTTATTTTTTGTGCACTTTTTATGATTTCTTAATGGAATGGTAGTTTTTTCCTTTTTAAGCTATATCATTTTTTATTTTTGACCTTTATTAAGTTCAATATTTTTTGCCAAACAAAACTCTCCGTGTGTTCATGCGCATGGTGAGCTTCTATTGTGTCCGTTTTGAGCTTCAAGGGCCTTCATTTTGAAGTTTGAAAGATAACTGTAGCTGTTGAATGGTAAACCAGGACAGCAACTTTCCGTAGCTAAGTAATGTGTATCTTAGAAAATGACGTAGCATTTTTAGTGATTTGCCACGAGCTACTAATTATTTACAGTACAAATGGCAATCTAACCTTTGAGAAGCTAGAAACCGCTGTCTATACTAGCATCCCAAGGTAGGCGCCCCTTGATACTAGAGAGGAAAATGTTAATCCGAAACCCCAAGTTACTTTTCATCCTTGAAACACGAAAAGGAAAGGTTTGCTTGAAAGCCATAAAATCATATTCATCTAGTGAATCCTTGATATTTCACAATCCAATGCAGAAACAAAAGAGTCGAGCTAGTGAATTTTGGTAGTTGAAACCGTATTCGTCCATTATAAGATCTTGTCCATTATTAGGTAATGGCCAAATCCTTCTTCCACTTTTGTTTCTTTCAAAAATCACCCGGTAGGAAAGGGAAGAGTGGAAAGTGATTAATAGATGTGTAAAATAGTGGAAAGTTTGAGATTCCCCTTAAAATAGTTAAAATAGTACTAGCTCAGGCAAGTCTTTCATGGATGAACAGTTCCTTGATATCATCTGTTTGAGAGGAAGAAAGTGCAATGAAGTGGGGAAGTTGATGACGGAAGCTGATTAAGTTAATGTATGGTCAAGTAACAGTGGTGTGAAGGAGAAGGAAATTCGGAGCCAAGAAGTCATTTGTAATTTATAAAAAGTTAGGTGTGAATTTATAAATATCTAAAGTTATGTGCCTTTCGTAAATATTTATTTATGGGGAAAAAGCAATTCTTGTTCAAATTTTGAATTCTTAAATACACCTTTTGTTTTTTTGGTCGTTTACTCAAATTGTATTTACCTGGTCTTTGCACACTAAAGCCGTTTCTAAAAATCTAATATGGAGTTTATGCTACAACTCCTAATGTGCGAATATGAGAAGTTGGTCAAAAAGTGCTACTGAATAAGGCAGAACACTAGAAGGTTGTTTGAACAGAAGAAAATTGTGTCTAGGGCTGCACACGATATAAAAAAATCTAATTAAGAAGTCAGATCAGATTCGGATTTGGGTTGAATCAAATTCGAATACAGATTTGGATTGAATTTATTTTTAAACAAATATTGTGTGTCTAATTCTCTTACATTTTGAGAATATGCTAAATTTGGGTCAAATATAGAATTTGGATTCAGATATGACTTTTTTTATTTGTATTTGAATATGAATATTTGGTTATCCAAAAAGGCAGATAAAGGATATATGGTAAAGGAATGCCCGATCCAGCCCGTCGGGCAGGTCAGCCCAGCCAGTGCCCCGCCTGGCTATTTAAAAATAAAGAACTAATTTTTAATTATAAAATAAATTTTTAAATGTAAAATATATTTATTAATAATAAATATCTACTATTAAAACAAAAAAAATTAAAGATATTTTTTAATGTTAATCAGGCCCTAACCAGGCCGGGCCAGCCCGACGCCCACCCTTACTCGTAATGGATGTTGCCATTGTGACCAGAAGCCCACTCCATACAGCTGGTCTGGACCAAGGATTGCAACAAAGGATAATGTAGAACCCATTTTGGGCATCTGAATGCAGTGGCGGAGCCAGAGAGAAGGGGCGCGAGAGAGAGGGTAGGGCCAGAGAGAAGGGGCGCTAATTTTTTAAACCAATTTTTTTTTTACACTATTTTTTTTTTAGTGGGCTGGGGTAAGGCCATGGCCCAGGTGGCCCCCTCCTCCCTCCACCACTGCCTGAAAGAACTTGATCATGGGGATATACAACAAAGAAACACAATGCTCTTATATAAAGGGCATGCAGAACCAGGTGAGCAATGACATCTAAAGTTACTGCTTCAAGAAATATATCCATGCTAATTTCAGCTATTTCAAAAATTGGTAGAATCAAATGCCTCTTTAAGAGAATTATGGTGCATCTTTTCTTATTTAAATAAGACAATATATGTGTGAAACACAACACTTTGGTTTGCGCGACCCACCACATAAGCTAACTATTGACACTAATAAAAATTGAGCATCACTACTACTACAAAAAAAAAAAAATACATACATTGATAAAGGACCAGTTAGCTAAATGTTAGTTAATAGTTTTATTTCAGTTTATCCTAGATAGTTGTTATATCAAGATGCACATACATTGAGTGTGTGAAGATGTGATATTATATTTACTAGTACAACTATAACCGTTAAAGGTCGTTTGATGGCTACAGGACACCCTGGACACAAGTATAAATAGATTTCCTTTCCCAACACTTCCTCCTCCGCCGGACGACCACGAGCCCCGACCTCCAGCCCTCGACCCGTTGCCTTTCTCTTCTCCTCCATCTCAGCCCTGAACTGCCTTTCTCCTCATCTCTGCGCCTGTCCCCGTTGTCTTTCTCTCCTTCTCCTCCTTCTCGCCCCCGTGCTGCCTTTCTCCTCCGTCTTTGCCCCCGTCTTCACTGTCAAGCTGCCCCAGGCCTTCACCGTCAAGCTGCCCTAGCCCTTTTCGGCCCCCATGCTGCCTTTCATCGAACAAAAATAGGTGACTGTTTCCTTCTTTTTTGTTTTTGTTAATCTTCACTTCCCCTACCTGCCCATAGCCCTTCCCCTCTCTGCCGGATTTGGGTGCCCTAATCAGACGAATTTTCTATCTTCAGAAAGAGGAGAGCATTTGCAGCGGCCCTTGAGCATCGTCGTCACACCTCCTCTTCTCAACGTCGCAGACTCATCTGCTCTGCGTTAGCAATCGTCCTCCTCTAGTCAACGTCTCAGAGTCCTCCGCTCCACCCTAGGAACCGTCGCTTCACCTCCTTTGCTCTCCCTGAGGAAGCTGCCCCTCGCCCTGCCCGTTCCACAGGTATGTCCCTGTCTTACGGCTCCTTCTCAATTTACTAAATCAGTAAACTTTGAATGTGCAAAAACAGCGATTTCTCCCTCGATTAAGTTTTATGACTGTTGAATGTTTTTCTTCGTTTCAATATATGTATATTTTGGGAGTGTATGCGAGTTGGTTTTTATGTATCCTAAATCCTTTTCTGAATTGTTATTATTTTGATGCCCTACACTGTAATGCGGAGGTTTTATCTTATTGGCCCTGTGGCTAGGTTTTTCTTCTTTTGTTTTTAAAAACTTAAACCATTTATGCTAATGGTAGATCGTCTTTGGACTCTCTAATATGGAAAAATTGAGTCGATCGAAATGGCAGTTGGTTCCTACCGCTGGTTGTAGGAATTCAGCAAATACTGCCTCGCAACTGGAAAAATTGTTTCTTTTAAGAGCTGGTCTATAATGAGTTTGTCGCAGAAAAAATTGATTGTATTCTCCCTTGCCTCACAGTTTGTCGTAGGTTGGGTAAGGCGATCAATTTGAACGGCAATTTTTATAGGCTGCCGAGGTCTGTTTCCCGTCAGCATGGGGGCCGAAAAGGGCACAAATGTTTTTTAGGGTATTAGCTCTGCAGCATTTCATGATCTATCTGATACAGGATCAGATGGTGCTAGACATGTTAAGAATATTGAAGGATGTTAGATTGTTCTTGCCATCCATCAGTGACCAACTGTCAAAAAATGAACAAGAGCTCAAGGACAGATGAGAGGGCCTGATTTAGTCAGGCTTTTCAAAAGCCACAGGCTCTCCCTCTCTATGGAATATGATTCATTTGTTGGTTCTCATGATGTTAGACACATCCGCAACAAACTGTCAAACTTCGAAGAGGAGCTCAAGGACAGATGAGAGGGCCTGATTTAGTCAGATTTCTCAAAAGCCACATGCTCTTTCTCTCTCTATGGAACATGATTCATCTGTTTGTTATATCATAATGTTAGATATTAACTCTTAAATCTTGTTACACTTAATAGCAAGAAATGGGAGACAAGTGTGCAGTCAAGTCCTCTATGCAACTCTACCCAATCTAATATTTCTTTTTTCAAAAAAGGAGGCCTTTTCTGAACCATGTGTTGATGTAGATGTTTATATGCATGCTCTGTCCAACTAGTATCTGCTGGCTTGATTGAAAGGAATGTCATGGTTTTAGCTTATAGAGGCTTATTGGCAGCTTCATCTTTTTGAACTTGTATAGGCAGGCCACTCCAAGTTGACAGAGGTCTAGGCATAGTATCGACGACCGATTTTTTGGCCTGTGCAGGTGCTGAGGATTGTTCTTGTTGGATTTCTCTGTGTCAGCCATGTTGCAGTAATAGTTTCTTTCAAGAACGTATCATAGTAATGAATATTGTTCTCAGGAAGGCTTCTGGAAAAGGTTTCAAAATTTTTGCTTCAATAAGAAACTCTCAGGAACTCAAAAAGCTAAAACAAAAAAAGAATAATAAACAATTTGAAACTATGAGTTTTCCACTAACATAATAAACAATTTCTAGTATGGGTTTTGCCCTTACTGATAAAAAAAAGCAACAATGGCCTACCGCATAACTCTTAAAAAAGCAACAATTCCCTCTTTTGCCAGCTCTAGATTCTGTGACATGTTTCACCAAAAAAATTTGGTCGCTCCGCTGTTCTTTCCACTGCTCAATCATGAGAAAGAGAGAGATTGTGTGTATTGAGATGTTTGTCTCTGAGAGATTCCTTGAAGTTCTATTGATCAATCTTCAGTTCCGTTCCATTTTTGAGTTATGTGGACTTGGTAAAACTTTTTCTTGTCACTCATGTCAGTGTAAGATGAAGGGCATATGCATTAAGCAGTCTAGTTACTTGAGAGGAGAAGCAGCTTGGGATTCCTCCTCTGGTGCAAAACCTGATGATTCCTAGGAGCCGTGCCCTTTTGCTCTGATTTTTTCTTCTTTCATGTGTACGTGTTTATCATGTTTTGTTTGGGAAGTCTTTCATAAGCTTAATGGTTAAATAACTGGTTCTTGGGCAGCACATCTATGCCACATTATTCCTCTATGTTTTATTTTATTATATTTTTCTTTTACTGTTGGCAGTTAAAATTAGAGATCTTCACGAGACAGTTTTTGTTTTTTTTACAATGCTATGCAGAGATTACGATAACCAGAGAATGAGATATATCCCAATTAGCAGATATTTTACATGTTAAACAAAAGGACTACATTCTTATACAGCAATGGTAGTGTGCAGCATAGGATCTTAAACCAGTTGCAAGGATACATGAAGAGTTATGTTTAACTTTTGTTTTTTATATTATTGTTATATATTTGTTTATTCGCACAAGTCAATTGTTTAAACTTATTTCATGTAGCTAAATTGTTTGATCTCTTATACTTCTGTTTGTTAAACTTAGATGAGTAGCCACCATGACAAACTACAGTGAGATGAAGAGCAAGTGCAGTTTTTATTTGACATGATGTTAGAGCAAGCTAAGATTCCAGGAATGCGGGGACATCAGGTGGACTAAAAGAAACAACTATGAAGGTGGTTGAACAAAAAATGATGGAAGCATTTGGAACAGTCAACCCTTCTATGATGGAAAAATTCATGGATATGTGTTTTTGTGTCTCCAATTGAAACAGTCAACTCTTCTACGAATTGTCAGAACTATAAAATACTATGTTCTTTATTTTTTTCTTTTGAATGCAGTCCGTATGGAATCTTAGTGAAAATTTGGTGATAAACCAACAAAAATTGTGTAACGCGTGCTTTTGTACTGTGCCTTATACTCTGGAGTCTGGATTCTTGTAAAAAGGGCATGACTTCGTTCAAGTCTCAGCAGATCATTGTATTCAGTTCTATAGCTTAAGCATAGAATTGGAAAACTGTTCGAGTGAACTTTCTTTGAATTAACTTTCATGGCAAGCTTTGACAGTCTTTTTGAATTGATCATCTCTCTCTATCTCTCTCTATCTCTCTCTCTCTCTCTCTATATATATATATATATATATATATATATATATATATATATATATGGAGAGAGAGAAAGAAAAAAAGAAAGAAAAAAAATATATATGTATATATATATAAATATGTAAAGAGAGAGAGAAGAGAATGAGAGAAATTTACAAATCTGGATCCATTGACATATCCCAATTTACATTAGATTGGCATAAATAAAACATATTGCAGACAAATTCTTATTTTATCTTTCATAATTGTAATTAATTTTGTTTATTATGCGAACAAACGTTAGACAGGACGAACAGAACAGACACACACAAAACAAACGCCGGACAAAAGGAACATTGTGTTTTGTATGTAAAGTCATCAAACGGTGGACAAGGAACACCATTGTCCAAGAGGACATGACAGTAGTGTAATGGACAGGACGTCCTGTCTGTCCTGTTCCAATGGACTGCAATCAAACGACCTCTGAGGGGACTCCTGAAAATCATAGAATGTGATATTGTAAAACTTTGTAGGACAGAAAAGGAATTAAGGTGTAAGAAAAACAGCGTTACTGGACATACTTGTGTCCACGATTTTCTCCATGGCTCGAGGTGCAAAAATCAAAGTTTAATCATAGTATGTCCTACTCTAAAGGGAAACAAGATACCATTACCATGACTGAAATACAGTCTGTAAGAAGTTGGAATGAAATTGTTGAGGAAATCATTAAACGGTACCTAATTTTTAGCCAACAATCAGCCATTCTACTTAACAATTTAGAAAATTTACCAGATCACGTGACTATTTTGTCAGTAAGTTTCACAGTCGTACAGCCATGTTCACAATTCTGACAAACTTAATTTGCATTTATTTACTCATGAGACAGAGACTAGTTAGCTTTGCCAGGCCCAACAGAAAGTTACT
>JAANDH010001869.1:0-25971 GCA_011799765.1 Nymphaea thermarum | reverse complement strand
GCCAAACCTGGCTCTGATACCATGTAAGATTTAGGGTGTCGAAGTATAACCCACGTCCAGATTGAGCAAAGGAAAGATAAGAGAGAGAGTAGGAAAAGAGAAATGAGGAAGGGAGGTGAGATTTACATTCTCACACAACCCATTTATATAGTGATCCTTCCACACAATTTACAAGAGGAGTTACATAAGGGGTCTCTAGATCCCAAGAGACATGACTTTTCATCTTTCAACATACATGACTTTTCATCTCTCAAGAGACATGACTTTTCATCTCTCAAGAGACATGACTTTTCATCTCTCAAGAGACATGTCTTTTCATTTCTTAAGAGACATGACTTTTCTTCTTGTAACAGACATGACTTTTCATTGGATCTGGATCAGATTAACATCTTATCACTTTGGCTGGTGAAGCCTTCAAATAATTCAATACTCTAAGTGTTGCTTCATAGTGTGTAGTTTGTGGCAATTGCATAAACTGACTGAATACATTATGTCTGGACGAGTAATGGTTAAATAAATCAATCTTCCAACTAACCTCCTATATTTAGCTGGATCTTTCAGTGGAATACCATCATTTGGAGTTAATCGCAATTTTTGCCCCATTGGAAAATCCATAGGCTTGGCTCACATCAAACCTGCATCATTCAAAATATCCACGATATATTTTCTTTGACTTAGAAATATTCCTGATGGCGCTCTTGCAACTTCTATGCCAAGAAAATACTTAAGTATTCTCAAGTCCTTAATGTGAAATTCCGAATGTAAATATTGCTTAACCGAAGGAATTCCTGGTTTATCATTTTCTACAATGATAAGATCATCAACATAGACAAGAATAACAATAAATTGTTTTTCATGTTTTCAAGTAAAGAGAGTGTTGTCAGCTGATGATTGAATGAAACCAGCGCCTTTAAGTACAGATAGCAGCTTGTGAAACCAATTACGTGGCGCTTGCTTGAGTCCATACAGAGACTTATGAAGGCGACACACTTTATTACTTGAATACTCCCCCTCACGCAGAAGACCTGGAGGAATGGTCATGTATATTTCCTCATGCAATTCTCCATGTATAAATGCATTACTCACATCCATTTGATATAAGTAGCATCCTTGAATATAAGCAAGAGCAAGAAGTGTGCGCATGGTTGTTAACTTTGCAACCGAAGCAAATGTCTCATGATAATCAAGGCACTCTAGTTGAGTGTACCCTTTAGCAACAAGTCTGGCTTTGTAGCGTTCAATACTTCATCTAATTGCCGTTTTATCTTATAAACCCAACGACAGCCAATAGGATTTTTGTTTGGAGGCAAAGTAGTAATAGACCATGTATTATTTTGTTCAAGAGCCTGAATCTCATCAGCCATAGCACTTCGCCAATGTTGATACTTAACCGCTTCTGCATATGAGCTAGGTTCAAAATCACTTATGATAGAGGTTAAAAAAGCATAATGAGCTTTGGAGAATTTGTGAACAGGTAAATAATTGTGTATGGGACAACATGTACCTGAGGATCACTTAGTTGAAGTAGATTCCTTAGGCGGTGAACTTATAACCATCACATTGGAACATACATAGTCTTGAAGATTGGTGAATGACGAGTACGACTAGATTTGCATAGAGCAAGTGAGTCTAGAGGAGGTGGATCATCCGACATAGGTCGACGATCTGAAACATGAGAGACTGGTAGATTTTGGTCATCGTTGATGGAATCGTGAGGTTGAATGGGCGATATCAGGAAGGAATTTGCTGGAACACCATTCTCACACGATGACATATATTTCTCTCCAAGGTAATCTGCTTAAGGGTGAGGTAAAACAACATTGTTCAAATCATTTGTATGGCATTTTTTGTTTAGAAATGAAAAATTATCTTCAAAGAAAGATATATCTCTGCTTGTAAAAGTTTGTTTGGTATCCAAATCATATACACGATACCCTTTCTAATTGTGAGAGTATCCGGCAAAAACACATTTGTGTGCACGTGATGAAAACTTATGCATTAAGTTTAAATTTTTGACATAACACAAGCATCCAAAAACACGCAAATCTTCATAATTGAGCTTTTTATGAAAAAGAAGTTCAAATGGAGATTTGTTATTTAAAAGAGTTGACGGCATTCTATTAATTAAAAAGGTTGCTGTCAAAATACATTCTCCCCAGAAAGTAACCAGGAGATTTGCTTGAAATCTAAGTGCTCGTGCCACCTCTAGGAGATGACGATGCTTCCTCTCAACACGTCCATTTTGTTGAGGAGTTCCAACACATGAGGTTTGATGTTCTATGTCATGCTCATGAAAATATGCTTGCATATTATGATCTGCAAATTCAGCACCATTATCACTCCGAACACATTTCACATGAGTATTGAATTGAGTAAACACAATGGCACAAAAACGAGTTAAAGAAGAAAATGTTTCTGATTTCAGCACCATTATCACTTCGAACACATTTCACATGAGTATTGAATTGAGTAAACACCGTGGCACAAAAACGAGTTTAACAAGAAAATTTTTTTGATTTGAACCTCATCAAGAAAACCTAAGTAGATCGCGTAAAATCATCTACAATGGTGGGGAAGTAATGTGCGCTTGTGTGAGACGGCGTGGCATATCCTCCCCAAATATAACAATGAATCAAGCCGAACGGATCACTTTCTCTACTAGTACTAGTTGGAAAAGGTAAACGAGTGAATTTAGCTTTAAGACATGCATCACAAGGAGAATCATGCTTGGAAATAGAAATGTTTTCATTCAATGAAAAAGACTTATCAAATGAAGGATGTCCAAGTCTCATATGCCATATATGAGTTGTCTTATTACTAGGAGAAGCAAACAAAGCATGTGAATTAGTTGGAAGAAGAAGATGGTAAAGTCCACCACTCAAGTTACCCACTCCAATCAGCTTCCTCGACAAAGGGTCCTGGAAAGCACAACAGGTTGGAAGAAAAACAACAATACAATTAGTGGTCTTGGTGAACTTTGGAACTGATAATAAATTGAATTTAAAATCAAGAATATAAAGGACATCAGTAAGCTGAATATTGGATGAAAGGTAAACTGTTCCAGTAATAGAGACTAATGTTTGATGTCCATTTGGTAGGTTAATCACATGATGTTTTGGTAGAATTTTGATATTAAAAAGCAAATGTAAATGAGGGGTCATATGGTCTAAGGCTCCGGTGTCAATAATCCAAGGAAAATGAGTTGAGAATGATTGTTTACCTGCTAGATTAGCGGCAGCCGGTGAAGCATCAACATTTAACCAAGATGCCAATTGACTGACCTGTTCTTCGGTAAGTTGTGACAAAACAGCACTAACTTTGACGTTGTTAGTTGATGTTCCTTCATGTTGCACCTTTTCATGTTTAGAAGAACCACCAGTTGAACTTGTAGCCTTAGGATGATTTGGAGGATAACCATGAAGCACATAACATCCAGATTTTATATGCCCGAGCATTCCACAATGATCACATTTTGGTTGAGGACGATTGCGAGTAGCATTAGGCATCCTTACATGATTCTTATATGATGCATGAGAAGACCTGGCTGACAGTGCTATGTTATTGGATCCAGACATTTTTGGCGTGAGAAGACGTTGAGTCTCTTCTTGAAGCAGCATAGCATAGACCCTATTAATGTTGGGTAGAGGATCGATAGCAAGAATCTGACTACGAATAATGCTAAAACTTTCATTCAACCCCATTAAGAATTGATAAACTTTTTCATTATCTTGACATGAATGAAACTCTTTGAATGCACAAAAAGTACACGTAGACACAGTTGAATAAGATCCAAGTTCATCCCAAAAAGTTTTGAGTGTAGTAAAGTAGACAGCCAATGATTTTTGTTCTTGACGTAAATCAGAAATCATCTTCTACAATTGATAAATATAAGTAGCGTTACCTTTAGAGAAACGTTCTTGAAGATCAATCCAAACCTCATGAGCTTCACTTGCATAGATGACCCTATTCGCTATCTCCTTGGATAATGAGTTAAGAAGCCAAGATAGAACCAAGTCATTACAGCGAACCCATGACATATAATCTGAACTAGTGGTTGCTGGTTTTGGAATAGAACCATCAACAAATTCGAATTGTTCTTGACACTAAGGGTCATCTTTATTGCCCGTCACAATGTTGAATAATTGTCGTCGATAAGAGGATTGGTCACTAGAATAGCACCAGGATTATGAATGGTGCATGACAAAAGGTGACTCATTCTGATCAATCTAATCAACCACAGGAGTTGTTGCCATAGTAAAAAAAATATCGAATGTTGCTCGGTCTACCCGTCTTCTGCAACAGGGGCGACTGGAGGAGAGGAGCGTCTTCTCTGAAACAGAGGTCTGAGATCTGAGAGAGAGAGGACGGAAACTGCTCAAGACCTCTCAATCTGAAAGACCCACGATCCAATCCTCACTCCCTCCCGAAGAGCGACGGCTGTTCGAGTGAGTGAAAAACCTCACAGATTCAGGCCTGGAACGGTCGGCCTGAGGAAAATCAGAAGGGCACCGAAGAGTGATGCTTCTCGGTTTCCGAAAAGAGATTGGCAATCTACCCAAGTAAGCCATTGTTGATCCCTGAAGTGCCGAACGATTTCTCAGACAAGGCGCTGGAACGGAAGACAGGTGCTGCTAAGGGGTACAAGGCCCAGAGAAGACAGAGACGCCCGTGATGTTTGATACCAAGAGAAGATAGAGACGCCCGTGATTTTCCTGATCCTTGTCGGCTTCCTCTGGCTGCCGGAGCAGAGATGGGGTCGAGGAGGACGACCTCGACCGAAGGTGTTGCCCAACTCTCTGGTGAGTAGAAGACGTCGAAGGAGAAGAATCGGGTGGCCTCCGTTTCTACTACGGCTTCCCTTTCTCCCTGAATGGTGCTTCCCTTTCTCTCTGAATGGGACTAAGAGAGAGTGCAGAGAGAGGTGAAACGGAAAGAGAGAGCGGGCGGCACAGTATAACAACCCGACCCACTCCCCGGGCCCCTGGTTTTGGCGGATCCCAACCCGCCCCCTAGCAGTTTCGGTTCCAAACCTAAAAAGGCTAGGAACCAGGACAATCTTCTCATCATTGACCCCCTTTATAAACCCTTGAAGATTCCTCACAATCTTCGATACGGGACTAAACTTATGGGGTGTTACAATCCACCCCCCTTAAGGCACATGTGTCCGCGCGTGTGGGACCCCAGGTCCGAGTGTTGAAACTGCTCTGATACCATTATAACAACCCGACCCACTCCCGGGCTCGGGCCCCTGGTTTTGGCGGATCCCAACCCGCCCCCTAGCAGTTTCGGTTCCAAACCTAAAAAGGCTAGGAACCAGAACAATCTTCTCATCATTGACCCCCTTTATAAACCCTTGAAGATTCCTCATAATCTTCGATACGGGACTAAACTTATGGGGTGTTACACACAGAGTTCTCCCAATCGCCTCTAGCTTCAAGAGGAAGATTAGAGAAATCAGTGTCGCTGCCAAGAACTCAGCGACTTCAACGCGCTGGAGAAATCACCGTCGAGCCCTCTCAATGAGAACCTCGCTCGGATAGAGCGGGTTGTATTCTTTTCTTCCTCTTCTAAATCCCCAACCAAGGTGAGGTTCAGAAGAAAGAAAAAAAACAGAAATAACGAGGAAATGAAAGTGGACGATTTCTGGCCCTCCGACGGTGATTCCCTTACGTCCTTTGCTCTGAAAGAAGGGAAATGGGGTCGACGACACAAATATACGGTTTATGAAGATTGAAAAGAAAAATGGGCGACCTCCGATCTCACTAGCTCTCTATGTCTTTCTTGCACTGCTTATCAAGAAATGAAAGAAAGACAAGGTAAGCAACGCCTTCCTCTTTTCTTTCTTTCACACAGCTCTGATACCATGTGAAGACAAGCGTGAGAAGAGAAAAAATGAAAGAAGGAGCCAGAGATGCTCTATTTCATATATGATGGGGTATTTCTACAAATTGAAAGTATCTACAGATCCCACAAATTTTGGAATTGAAGGATTACAATCTTGTGATTGACAACAATAGATGGAAAAAATATAATTTTTTTCTTGAAATTTGATTGATTTTTTCTCTTGATATATAGAAAAGATTTCTTGGTTACTGAAAATCAGTTGGCTGATTTTCCTCTCCAATAGTGAGGTTCCAATAGTGAGGTAGGTGTATTCCTAAACTCGGAGAGCGCAGGGAAGAGTATTCCCAAAATCGCATTAGAGCTCAGGGAAGGGAGAGATCGATTAAATGGAATCGTCGATTTCCAGCTCTTGGTTTCAGGCGATTTCCGGCACTTGGTTTCTTACATCTCCGATTTCCGGCACTTGGTTTCTTAGATCGCCGATTTCCGGCACTTGGTTTCTCACATCACCGATTTCCGGCAGTTGGTTTCTCTCAGGCGAGTTCCGGCAGGTTTCTTTCATTGATTAAGCAAAGTGCAGCTCCCGCGTGACAGAGAGGGAAGCCACCCCATTCCTGCCTCATGGTAATTCTCAGTCGTATTTAACAGAAGCATCTCCTTCTACCGCTTCTTCCTTTGTGGCCTTCTGGATGGACTGGAGGAGGAAATGAAGATGGCAGGAACTGTCGCTGGTGGCTTATTGGCGACTCGGTGTTCTTCCATTGCCGGTTGCAGAACACATTGAGAAGGCAAGGAAATGAAAGGGAGGAAGTGTCATTTACCAGGACTATTGTTCCATGTTTGATTGAAGCTGGAACTTTTGTCAAAATTTGAATTAAAGACACTGGAGTTCCAGCAATTCAAACATGCCCAGCTGACAGAATTTCTATTCTCAGTTTCAATCTTGTTATGGAAGTCAGTGCTATGCTTCCTAATTGTTCTCATGATTTTTCTAACAGGTTTTCTATAGCAATTTTTTATTGAATAAAATGGTGGGGGCCTATCCCTCGCTTGATTGATTTTCCTAATTTCTAACATGTTTGTTGTCTTCATATCCATGTACCTATATGAGTTTTCACTTGGTTCCGACATGAAGATAACAAAGGCCCTCGGCCTCACCCGACGTATATGTCAAGCCCCTATCATCTAGATAAGGGTGGCTGGTTGGTTATTGCACATAGGTGTTGATGCAAGGTTCCACCAGTCATGTAGTCACAGATCAATATCATTTTCGAGTAGAAATTTTTAACTAGGGGACACTAATACATTAAATTTTAACTTTTGTGGTGCAACTTATATGCAAAATAATTAAATTGCCATGAGGTATTAATATATGAAATAAATCAATATATGCATGCCAATGTTGTAGTTTTGGGTGAGTAGGATAAGTATTTCATCATACCTTCAACTAAGAGTTGAAACTCACATCCTTCCTCCAATGTAGCAGGCCTGCTTTCAATAACTTAAATGATGCATCCGTTATGTTTCTATTTGTATATCGGTACCCCTTTTCATAGTACAAAAAGTTGATTCCAAAAAAACATTGGTCACCCACTAACCCTTGCTCTGTATGTTGTGCCAACCCTCCCAAAGATAGTGACACCAGATGGCAATAGTAGAGCTCATGAAGATTTAAAATGTAGTTATTCAATTTGTGCACTCCTTGCTGAAATTTCCCTTGATAGCAATTTTGGTGCAACCATCTAACTCACTATATTGACTTTGATGAAGCTACCAATTGTAACATATTTTTGTAAAATTTTTAATTTATGAATATTTTTGCTTGAAGTCGTTGGAGGATTCTTAAACAATAATAATAATAATAATAATAATAATAATAATAATAATCAATTATGGTGCTCTTAATGCTCTTTTTTCTACGGTTTTTTCTTGTCAAAATAAGTCATGTTTCAAGGAACTTCAATCAGAGTCATGATCTTTCCTTCATGGATTTGCTTGGTGACATTAAAATTAGTCCGTTAGGAAAAGGTCCCAGCTCAGAATTAAACACAGGACCCCGCCCATAGGTCCGCAGCTTGACCAAATCCTTTCAGTACAAGTTTTTCAAATAAGCCTGATGAAGACCAATTAAATCAAATTAGTTATTGAATTTTAAAAAGTAAGGGCATAGTGATAATATATTAATGTTAAAATATTTAGTAAGTATTAAATACTATTAATTTCAAAATTCTTTTGACAAATTCATTAAATACAAAAATCCAAGATTTGAACAAAAAAGAATTCCTCAATTTTATAGCCAAGTTTGGTCGCAAGCAGGGAAGTACATGAGCCGAGTTCTGGAGTTCGGCTCAACCTTAATAAGGCAACCATTTCTTCTTACTCTTTTTCACATTCGATAAATGTTGGTTGATCATATATTTC
Source organism: Nymphaea thermarum (assembly GCA_011799765.1). NCBI lineage: Eukaryota > Viridiplantae > Streptophyta > Magnoliopsida > Nymphaeales > Nymphaeaceae > Nymphaea > Nymphaea thermarum. The sequence continues at coordinate 17,706 of JAANDH010001869.1, read as the reverse complement.
ATTATAGTTATATGATTCATAGTATCATTTTCTATTTGATCCCTTTGAATTCCATACTGGAAGTTGTGTTCAAATCTATTCATTAAAAAAATCTATTCGATAGATTTCTTATGTACCCATAGGTGCTATATTGGATTTGAATCAGATTTCGGATCAATCTATATTGATTTACTGCCTCCATTATGTTGTTGCTAGCAAATACCACTATTTTGGGTTTTGGATCTTCCAAACCATTCCTGCAGGAGATCCAGACCCATTTTTATTGATCCTTCGATAAAAAGATTCATTCTCTTCATAAAAAAATATGAGGTAGAACCAATGAAGAGTTCTTTTTCAATTCATCCCTGAAGTTGAATACCTCATTCAAGAATTTTTTTTTCTTATCCAACCTGTAGGAATCAATAGAAAAAGCAAATCCCTTATGATACATTGGATATCTGCCATTTCTTGAAATCTCTCTTCTGAATCAAAATCGTGGTGCAACAGTTTGGCTCATGTAAGCTCAGGCCGAGATAGGTCCTTTACTTATTCACTTACCGCAAGCTTTAACGAACCTAAACGAGTCGAGCTTGACTCACTTATTTAAATGAGCGGATGTCTTAACTTGATCTCTGCTCGTTTAATACTTAACCCAGTCTACTGTTGTAAATGGATACTTGTAGATAAGCTTGCAGGTAAACAATACTTTTACCGGACTTCGACTCGTGTGTGACTCACTTCATCTACTGCATGTCTTCTTATCAAATTATGTGATAGGATCATACAATCTTTAAACCTTAATTTCTTTCTTTACTAGAGCCAATAAATGCATTTCTCACTTTTTTCTTATTTATCTTCAAGCTTCCATTAGATCAATCAATTAAGTCATGCAACCAAAAGTTTGTAAAATATTTCTTACATATGGTTTTCTAGTCTTCCAAGCTTCATATTCAATAGCCTTTGTTGGGGAAACCTTTAAAAGATGCAATGATGTGGCAACCATGCACTTCAGCCCAAAACCTTTTGGTGAATTTTCTCACATACCATTCGCCAAGCCATCTCAGTAATAGTCTCCTTTTTTTGTCAGCAACACTGTTCTGTCTCGATATCTTTTTTGAATTTCATTTCATTTTGTTCACAGTATCAAGCAAAATCTTTTGGTAGTCCCCAGATCAGTCCAAAGAAATTTCAATCCCTGTCCACATTTTTCCCCACAAGTACTTTAATTTTTTTATCCATAAACGCATGTGTGGGTAGTCATCTCTAAATGAAAGAAGGTGCCTACTTCCATAAAGATGAAGTTTTCATAGGGCCTGCAGATGAAGGGAATTTTTTGCTCTCCAATAGTTTCTAACAGGAAAAGAAACCTATGTGCTTTCAGTAAATGCGTCCTTCACAGGGTTGGGGGCAGCTGTGGGAAATGTGTGGACAATTGCCCACACGGAGCCATAAAAAATATTTATCTTTGCATTAACGCCTTGGGGTGAATTTTCTTATTTTATAATTTGCTTCTAGTGCCGCCTTAGTGAAAAATTTGTAGCTCTCTCCCTGCCTTCACATACATCTGTTGCAACATTAGTAAAGGGAAAATGATGTACCAACTTCTTCAGAGTGAAAAATTTCAATCCATTAACGAAATGTAGATCCCTACAGTGTAAATGCCAAAGGTGGGATTTATTTTCATTTTTTGCCAATAAATTTTGGTCGTCTAGGCTTGAAATTTCACCTGGAAACATTTTATTGTTAGCCATATGAACATCTAAAATAAGGGAGCCAGAATTTCTATTTTCTATTTCACACTTGTTTTCCAGAAATAAAACGTTATAGCCCCTTTGAACCGACTGCTCAATGCTCAACAAGTTATAATATGCTAAAGCAGGCACACAATATATTCTATGAGTCATTTGTTCCTTGCCTTATTTACTCCTTACCAATATTATAGATCCCTTTTTTCAATTTTCACCTTTCCATTATCACCAAGCATGCATATGACTGATTGATAGTTTCAGGAAGTGTATAAAAGAGAGCGTAAAATTCCATATCTTTGCAATATTCGACTTATTTCAAGTGAGAAACAAATTGCCTTCTTCTTTCACAATGTTTGCTTGCAATTGTCTCTGTTTTTTCGAAATAATTAGCTTCAGCTTTTTATAAAAAAAAAAAAGATATGTTTACCTTGGTAATTTTGATATTGAGTTCCTTTTACATTGTTTTGTTGTGTTTGATGTCCTTGATGCTCTTTTCCTTTACCTCCATGAAAACCTCCACAAAAGGCACGACAGGCTCACAACCAACCATAAGGATGTCAGTATATCCAATTTGAATTAGATATTCAACCAAACAGTTCTGAACAAAATCGGATATGGAAAGCAAGTTAACAGTTAATTAAGAAATCGGTTCGGGTCCATATTTAAGAAATGACATCCGATCAGATTGGGATTTGGATTTGGATATACATAAATATATATCAGATTGAATAAGTTTTAAATAAATATCATATATTATGTACTATAATTGAGTCCCTATTTATGGAGCTGCACAGTCCTTTCTTCCTTGCTTCATATTTAGGTCTGCTATAACATGATCTAGTGTTGTCTACAAGTTTGTTTATATTCATTCCTACAAGTATATTCTATCTACAAATCATGTTGCAAATGGTCCCTTGTTCCTCTCTAGGGTTTTCTACAATTTGCTGTAGTACATATATATATATATATATATATATATATATATATATATATATATATATATATATATATATATATATATATATATATATATATATATATATATATGTGTGTGTGTGTGTGTGTGTGTGTGTGTGTGTGTGTGTGTGTGTGTGTTCGTTCGTCCTTAATAAAATGCAATATTGTCTTTATTGCTTTTACATGATATCAGATTCACCAATATTACTTCACAATTTTCTCTCTGCAAATGTTGGAATAGCATCATATCATCATCAAATGGCCGCTGCGGCTCAAGAATCATCACCTCAAAATTCTGGATCTGCCTTAGAAGTATCTGAATTGGACCTTGTTCGATCCCCATTTCCTGTTGTTTTCTAAATTTTATATAACTGACATTAACAAGACCAATCGTGAGGGTAATTACTAGAAAGAGTTTGTCAATATAACCTTCTATGAGAAAAGAATTGTGCTCTGTAAGTTTTCATTACTGCCAGTAACAATCTCATATCTTAGTATTTGGATTTGCTTGAAGGAATGTTCTACCTAATAAGAAAAGTATTGCTTATATATATATATATATATATATATATATATATATATATATATATATATGTTTAAACCATATATATATATATATATATATAATCACATGTTTAAACCTTGAATTGGTATTCAAAACTGAACTATAAAAGCTCAAATCTGAATCCAAACAGAATCGACGTTAACCAGGATAGGCCCGATCTATTCTGTTTCAGATGAGTGGTAGCCACCCGAAAAAATGCCGAAAAGACCCTTCCCAAGTTGCTCGGTTCAGGACTGTTTTAAGACCTGGGACATGCGATACGCCCATCAACTTGAGCAACCAATTGGCATTGGCACTATCCAAAGGGCACCATCCAGATGAAGAAAATGTCCACCATTTTCTTCTCTCTGTTTTTCTTTCTACCATTCATTATGATGTATCCGACTGTTTTCATGAGTGAGCTCAATTTTGCTTTTACAGATGTTCATAAATTCTTATTCTAATAAGAATGAAGAAAAGTCTATGCTATAATTGTGTCTGTATTTTAAATTTGAAATCTAAATCTGATTTTTAACTTTGCAACTGAACTAAAATACAGACTTCTGAATGTGCAACCAAATGTAAACCATATTATGATGCAGTATAAAATGTAAGGATATTGAATGTATGATATATCTTTAAAATTAGATCCAAAGTTGTCCAATGGGATATAATTTATTTAAATCCGAATCCAAATTCAAGTATGGTCGGATGTTATCTTTTAAATCTGAATTTAGTTCGATTCGCATTTAACCTTTTTCTGAAGTAATTCAAGCGGATATCCGATGTAGATCCAAATTAATTATATGATTAAGCTTGCAGGCATCGATCGATAGCCGGTCCTTTTTCATTTGTTCAAAAAGATAGAAAGAACAGAAGAAAGCAACAAAGTTTCGGTGGAATCCAGCTTCTCAAGAATAACTTGTGGCTCCTTTATGCTGGCGTGTTCCTGTGATCCTGTTCCTCTGTCAACTCCGTGGGCGGAAAGTTGCTGGAAAAAGGTTTCCTGTTGAAACTCGGTGCTCTGAATTCTGAAATGTGGCTTCCTCTCGCAATTTCCTTTTTACAAAAGAGCTTTCGTACGACCACAAAGTAAATTTACAATTGACCTATAAGAAAATGTTGAAGTTTGTAATCAAAAACATGGAAAAAATTGCAAAAGAAGTAGGAAAAAGGGGAAAATTAAATTTTTCTTCTTTACAAATTTAGAATCTTTCAACTTCTAATGAAAACTTTATTTTGTCTTTCAAGGATTAGCACTCAGATAAAATAAAGGGTTAAGTGAAAGCTTTTAGTTTGTCTTTCAAGGATTAGCACTCAAATAAAATAAAGGGTTAAGTGAAAGCTTCAACCGTAAGTGAGAACTCCTCACCACTATCAACAGAATGAAAACCTTACTTTCTTTTTGGGCCATGACAAAAGAATGAGAATTCTTTGTTCCAAAAATTCGAAGTCATTTTTAGCGTTTCCAAACATGCCACAAACATTCTCATACGAAGACATCCTAAAGTCACATATGAATGAGACAGCACGGGTGAAACAGGGAGCTACCAAAATGGCATCTCACAACTTGCACTCAACCACTTCGAATCTTCACTTTTTAATTATACCCTTGTTGTGGAATGAAGCATCGTCACAGGTATGTATAAATAAACTTAGATCTTCCGGTTTCATCGCAGCAGTTTATCTTCACAATCACCTCTACCGCTCATCTCTTTTATGACTACCACAGGAGATCAAATGGGAAGACTAAGCCCAAGATCTCTTTTCTCTCGTCGTGGGAGCTCCAAGCAAGTTCCAGCTTCCAAGTCACCGAGCCAAAACAGTGTGATCAGTACTTCTTCTTCCTGCACCAGGCTTTTTCAGCCTAACACAGAAGAAATGAAGCGGGTCTTTGCAAAATTCGATGGCAACAGAGACGGCAAACTATCTGCAGAAGAGCTCGAGCGTGTCCTCAAAGCTCTCGGCAGAAACAACAGCCAAGCAGAGGTGATGGAGATGCTGCAGGTTGCAGACACAGACTGTGATGGCTTCATTGATTTCAAAGAGTTCATGGATGTCATTGGCTTGGATGGCGGGGTGAAGGAGAGCGAGATAGAAAGTGCATTCCATGTGTTTGATTTGGATGGGAATGGGAGAATCAGTGGGGAGGAGTTGCACCAGGTTCTCAAGAGGCTTGGGGAGAGGTGCAGCTTGGAGGAATGCAAGAGGATGGTGAAGGGAGTAGACAAGAACGGGGATGGTCAGGTTGACATTCAGGAGTTCAAGATGATGATGACCAAAAACATGAAGATGGTTCATTAATTATTCTGCTTAATGTCATATACAGATACGATTTCTAGGTCAGAAAATAGATTTTAGGCATATATACAAATTAATCCTACATGTTGTGGCAAATCATGCTTCTTGTTAGCAGAGCATTGGCTTCTTCACGTTGGTGTCGTTTGTAACATTTCTATGTTGATGGCATGTACTAATATTAGTAAGTTGATTTCACTGTTTATGGAATAATTAAATTTAATTATCAAAGTCTTTGTTAAGTCTCTGGCGCATAAAATATCATATATATGGTAAAGATCAACCATGAAACTTGCTTGATTGTGTGCTTGTCTTGAAAAGAAAAAAGGAGAAAAGGAAATCCAGTGTACACTTAATGTCTTGACAACCAACTCTTCTTCCATCCATCAAGATCAGAATTAATTGAGTTTGATCTTGTTATATGCCGTCGATCCCCTTGCTAACTTCATGCATATTGCCAAAATCATGTTTAACCAAGATTAAACCCAAGCGCATCAGGCAACATTGCAAATGCACAAAATGCGGTGGTGTTTCAACCAGTATTTTAGGTAACATAGCATATCCTAAGATACGTTACAGAGCATAACTATAAAAAAGACAATATGATACACCTGTGGAACTAATTAATTCAAATACATAACTTTATTGTATCTGGTGCAACCTATGATACTTCTCTGTATTTTTAAGGTGCATCTTATATTATACTCTTAGAAAAAAAAGGAAACAAAGGTTGGTTGAATATTAAGTCTCACATGAATGACATTCTACGCTTTCAAAGTTAAAAAGCAAACTTTACTTGGCGGTAAAGGGCCTATTTATATCACTCAATTAAAATGAAAATTTTCAGATTTTATGAACATTAAGTTGCTCCAAACCTCCAAAGAGTAAATATCATGTTGTATTTATTTAAGTGGTCTAATTTAATTGTTTATAATGAAAGCGTGCATGTTGTAGGTAGCACATATTTGTTACGTTTGTACATTAATTCATAGATTTTCCTTTTCCTATCTTTCCTGATCCGTCAAAGTTATACAGCCCAAGTTTTCGCACACCATTTTAAATGGCCCCTTGAAAAAAATATAGGTCTCTTCCCAGACTTTATGCATCTAATTTTGGATGACACATTCGGGATCCTTTACACATTTTACAATATTTTCCCAACAATCCATGTAGTGCTCAACAGCCACCGTCGTGATGAGAACAACAGAACTGAACTATCTCTTTCTGCCCTCAACATCTGCCTATGCAAAAAGCAAAAGCCATTATTTCAAAATGAATGAAAATAGATGTTCAAATAGCTGTTCTCACCGTATTATGTCATGTAGATCCTAATAAATATCACACAGTAATAGATTAGATGGTATTGCACGATGACTGCAATATGAAGATACGGAGTCCAACAGAGATCTTTGTTTGGTCATCACATCCATAGGAATGAAATAATTTCCCACTATTCATGAAAACCGTTTGTCATGAATGTCAAGCTGCATTCGAATCTAGCTAGCATAACTGCAGGATAATGAAGCTGTGGAAGTTTTTCACCATAATATGTTGAAATAGTAATGTTAAGAACGAATCTCTCTCAATATCAAGAAGAAGATCAAAAAACAAATACATAATAATGGAAAGATTTGTGTGGTTTGGAAAGACCAAGTTCTTTTTACATCTATGGCCACACTGAGTCTCCACAGTTTGGAACAAGAACAGTTGATGTTATCCTTCTAATAGAACAGGATTTTGGGGCAACACCATAAAAATAGAAGATCATAATAATGCGCCTGACTTGATAAGTTAGATCTGCATAAAAACGGAGGAAGGTTATTAAGTTGCCCCAAACTCCAACAAATACTAATACATCTACCAACCTACGCTTTTCTTTTCTTGAACATTTCATAATATCACACTTCTTGCCATGGCCATGGAACTTGAATGACTGCCCATATTAAGGTTTTCTCTTTCCCACTAAAAAGCTAGTGCCTTTCGCATAATTCAGTGAAAGGTAAGTTTTGGATAGTCATGGAAAATCTTTTGGCTGAGATTCCCCAGCTATCATGCTACAATGGCTCCAATCCAGGATGCAGAAGAACTAGGGAACTTACTTTGGGAATGAAAATTATGCATAAAAGATGCTAAAAAGTTTTCCAGCCTTCACCTAGCTAGTTTCTCTAAGCCTTCTTTCACTAAATGCAAAAGAGAGAAACTAACGAAACACCAACTTTTCGGAAATGAAGAATACGACTATGTGAATGTGATACAAAATAAGAACCTGCCAGCCAAACTGAACCAACCGACTAAGAGAAGAAAAAAGGAGGAAGGTGTACAGGTGTAGTCTGCCAGATTCCCTATCTGAAGGATGCACAGAAACAAAGATTGCTCGCTGAAGCCATTCCATCAGTTTGAAATCCACCATTGATTGCAGAAAACCGTCGTGTTTCTTACAGCTTCAGAAGGGAGCAAATATCAGGAAGAGAGAGAGGAAAAGAGATAAAGACTAAAGGAAGGTGATACTGTGTAGGACGAAGTTGCTGGAGAATATAAGCTTCTCGAGTGTTGGCATTGATGGGAGGCAGCACAGTGAAAGTAGCGAGATGGAGCTGCGGGAATAATTTGGTCATTTCGGTGAACACTCAACCCTTTGTCAATGATTGCTGATTCACAACATCTTAAGTGTAGGGATGTTTTTGAAAATGTTCGCAGGGCAGGGGAGGATTCCTGCATATATCAAGCATAAGACAAGGACCAACCTGCAACCAACTCTTTCTTTCTCTCCCCAGCATGTACAGTAAGAAGCTTCTTGAATATTTTGTTGGTGAATCTTGTTACTATGTCCACAACAAACTATCAACATGACTACTACTGTTTCATCAATTTTGAACTATTAACTTTCAGTAATAGATTAAGAAAGCGCCCCAATGTAGACGATATAGACGTTCAAAGTTCACTGTAGGTGGTCAAGTTCACATGCCTATTTCTTGGTAAACAAATAGTCCTTGCAAAAGAGCTGTAATATGGAACAACTTTCCAGCCTATATGCTGGAAGTAACATGGCACACTACTTTCAAGTTGCATTCTCTAGAGATGCAAAGCAGGCCACTGCTCCCATGCAGAATCCCACTGCCAATGATTTCCTATTCTGGAGATTCGATATGCCACTTGTTTGATTTGATTGCCTAAAACAATTGGAATAACTTCATTATTTTGACAAGCGAATCAGGAAAAGCAGATAATTTTGGTGACTCCATTAAAAGTGATTCTTTTAATAGTTATGTCTTTACAACTCAGTATATTCGGCGGCCCCTTTAGTTTGGTGGAAACTCATCTATTTCTAAAAGTTGCAGTGGTGGAGGACCTGATTGTAGTTGTGAATACAGTTAACTGCACAAAGGGTTTAACATGCTCATTAAGATGATGTTGCTGTTGTTCTTCATTGTCAAAACTATAAACGATGATGTCGCTGTAAGAGTTAGAGACCACACCATTGGTTCCTACTGTAAGCATTTTAGAAGGAGAGATCATGACAACGATGATAGGGAATATGGTCATATGCCTGCTTTGATGCAGGGCATTGAGGGTTTTCTTTTCAATGATTGTGAAAGAATATCGCCACAGAATTGGTCAAACACGATAGGCCGGTGGCCGGCCTAACTTTCATCATATCTTGTATTGATAAGGACGAATAATAGCTGTCAGCACCGAGTGGAACAGTATATATCTCAAGAAGAATCATGGCACCATCTGTGTATTGATAACTGAATTCGATTCTCTTTCTTTTCCAAAAAGGAAGAATGGAATACTTTCAGAAAGTTTAGCATGCCGACCACGCTCAAAGGAAGAAGCATAAAATGATATCAACCCTCGACATCGAACGAACAACTGAATTGATCCAGTGCATCAGAAGTCAGAAAGATCAGAAAAGGAAGAGAGATCGACCATGACGATCGTGATGAAGCAGGTGGGAGTGCCAACGAAGCCGACGCTGTCGCTGGAGGACTTCAAGAGGTGGTTGAAGCAGTTCGACCACAACGGCGACAACCGGATCAACAGGAACGAGCTCCGATCTGCCATGAGAACTGCCAGCGTGAGGTTCACGTGGCTGAAGAGCGGCGAGGGCATGAGAGAGGCGGACACCAATAAGGATGGTGTCCTTGATGATGGCGAGTTGGAGAACTTGGTTGCCTTTGCTGAGAGGAAGCTGGGCATGAAGATAACTGCTTGTTAATTTAAGAACCAATCAATCCACCACCATCGTCATGATTGTCTGGTAATTAAGTAAACTAAAGGGTGCTCTCTCTCTCTCTCTCTGTGAGTGTTTTGAAAGGCAATTGCAGCAGGGTATCGTGGTGTCAACTTGTATTTGTGTATTTGTGTCGTTTTTGCTTGGCCGTTGGCATAGAAATAAAATACTGTGTGTCGAGTCTATGAACCTGTTGAAGTTATGGCTTTTGATCGTCTTTGGTTTCAATAGCAAAACTTGTCAATTATGTATACCATAATTAACGTGCTAAACAAATGCAGATAAATATGGTATTCATCAGAAACAAATGTACAGATATTGCATGTGTATTCCAGAATAACTGGCCTATATGAACCAGGAGGAGAACCCTTGTTCATCAACTCATTTAAACGTGTGAACTTAACCAAAGTTTTCACTCCTCATTTACTTGATTATCACGAATGATATATTTAAAATTGAAGTTCGGATGTACTAACATATCCAGGGAGAAGAGACCAATCCTTTAGTCGGTTACTCAGTTTGTATGCCCAATTTCAATAAAAGCTCAAAGAAAGGAAATTTTGCCTAAAATACTCCTTTCCTCTCAAATTAATTTTATCGCTTTGATTATTCATCAATATCTTCTTAGAGACATTCAAAATGAAATTGGAACAGTTGGTCACTAATATTTTCTGATCCTGTACCAACTGAAGGGGCTTGGATGCATTCTTCCGAGCATAACCAGCGTAAGGGGCCTGGATGCATTCTTTAGTAGTAGAGGTCAATACTCAAAAAACACAAACAGGTTTAGAGAATTGGATGCAGCTCTTTTGTTTGAACTGATTTTGTTTGTAAACAACTAAAAGCACAACTTTGTAAATTTTGGTCCAACTAGAATAGCCTGAACAAATTCAATGGCCTGAAAGTCTGAAGATAAGAGTTCAGGACCTCTAACCCAACGTCTCCGTATATGTTGTTTATCAGTTGGGTCCTCTGGTGGTTTTTTCAAAAGTTCATGTTTATTCCATGCCTAGACTAGATTTAATGTTAAAAATTGAAAAAATGCAAAAGTTCATGTTTCTTCAATGTTGATAATTGGAGAAAGCTCAAACCATTAATTTTTGAAACCTGCATATATCTGATTTACGCATCAAACCTTCATAACTTTTACTCTGTAAGATGCCCCACATCTATCCGTGTGGTTGAATTTATGACGGCAAAGACCAAACCAAGTTTAAATGTATTTCCAAACAGCCAAAACTTCAAAATTAATTTTCACAGTAAAAAGTCAATATTTTCCATGAAATTAACTTGAATCAAAGCATGATTTTTTTACTAAATTAGCATTCATAAACATATTTGCATGCTCATATTCTTTAAAATATTTTGACAGGAATTAAACATATAATCGCAATTTTCAAATATTTGACAATTTTGACATTTGGAAAAGAAACATGATTGAACCCATTTGGTAAAACACATCATGCCCCCTCATGTAGATTGTCTTCAATTATCAACGAATACCATCGGACCTCTAACAGGTTATTTGATTGTTGGAACAGAAAGCGTGTTCCATGGTGATCGCAAGGAACAACAAAAGCGTTCGCAGAAAATGTTTTAAAGTAAAAAGTGTCATGCATGTCCGTGGCCTGGTTGGAACGCTGGTGTTACGAGAGCTCCCAGTTTTCTTGCGACCAATCAGGCTTTCAAGGGTTGGATTGAAGGCAAAGTTTGGCTTTTCATGGAACTTTTTGCCAGAAAGTATGGAGTCCATACAGTTTGAATAACAGTCTTAAAACAAAGAACAAGGCAAAAGGCCCTTGAGAGAGCCAAAAAATTTTCAAAGTGAACAAAACTGTGGCCCAGATTAACTTCAAAAGTTTTTACAGGCAAATGCAAAACTTTTGCCATCCCATTACAGAGTTCAAGTCCGACTGTTATTTAGGGTCTTCACCAGTTCCAATGACGATTGATGACCCTTATAGTAAAAACATACCTTAACGATCCACACTATTTTGGCTAAAACAACAGGAATCTGTACATCTACATCATTATTGTCATCTTTCAAGGTTTGCACTGCAGGAAAATGAACACTATGTGCACAAGGGTTCCATAAGATACTTTACAAATTTCTTTCAAACACTTACCCTCATACAATGGAAATTACCGAACCACTCAATCTACTGAAATGGAAAGGTTACATAAGAATAGCACTGTAAATAAATTACATATTCTGTCAGATACCCCAAAATTTCTTGCATAGCCCCCCAGATTCTATACAATTTCTTCACCTAAACTTGGTCAAATTAGTATGAGTGTTAATCTGTACAGACTCGAAGTACCCGCGAAGGAGAACTTTCTTCCCATGATGGCGAGATGGAGGGCATCTTTTTGGACTATCATCTGATTAGCGTGGAACAACTGCCAAACATGCAAAGAGTATCGTTTCAAAAAGATGATGAAAAGGTTTTTTGCAAACTTCAAGCAATCTTAGATTGTCAAACAATCAAAGGGAAAAAAGCGGCCAAATTGAGGACAGTCCCAGAGAGGAGAGCTTACCCGTGATGAAACTCCAGGCTGATTAGGTGAAATTACCAAAGCCAGGAGTTCGACTGCCAAAATTGCTGCTAGCAAGGTATCGTGATAATTTATACACAATACTCGGTTCCACAGAAGACATGCCTGTACTAATTGCAGGCTCTATAGAAAGAATATGCTTATGACATCCTTTTTATCGTGAACATAAACTGGTTTAGCATTTCCACTGGAAGTTGAAGCATCTGGATTCACTTTAGTCATTGATATCAGGAAGAGGCATCTTCCAGTAATTCCATGAGTTAAAGTCCTCCTGATGCAAATTACGCATTAACAAATAGTGATGATGACAATAATATCTTAAATCAACTGCTCCCATGGATACTTACTTGCTCGTATGAGGATACAGCTGGAAATATGCCATTAACAAGCGAATGCAAGGAATGGTATGACTTTGTATCAATCCTACGGTTCACAGCTACCTCACCCTGTTAATCAAAATCATCAATGAAGTTGTTCAGAGGACAAACATTTTTTATGCGCTCAGTGACATTATAAGTAACGAAGAACTTGCAAGCAGTACCTTGGGATTAATGATGAAAATTTTACCCTTTGGAATTCCAACCTTCAGGTAGCTGATCTCATCTGTATCTCTGTTTCCGAAACCAGCATAAAATGGATTGCGATCAAGAGGAAATAGTGCACGAATATCCTAAAAAATGGAAAAAAATCAAATCAGTAAAAGGCATTAGTGGCCTTTAAAAGTATTTGAACATTATGCAGGACCAAGTCAAACACATCTATAACAACTAATCCAAAAAATAACTAAAGAGAAATTTAAATGGGTATAAGCAGAAAAAATCAAAAAGGAGAGAGTCAATGCATATGATAATGCATTCGTCTGAACTACCCTAGAAGAAAAAAGGCTATATGTCAATTAGTTGGTAAAAAAATGTCAAAAAAGAAAAATCCTCTCAGAAGGGGAAATAGGATATCACTGCATGTCTATCATAGTAGCCCTTGAGAAGGATGAAGCAATGACAATCTATATGCAAAACATTGAGAAGATATACTCTTCAATGTGAAGCATATGGAGACTCTTCAATTAAGTCTGAACAGTAAACATGAACTCAGCATGACCGACCAAATACGAATGTTGGCTATGTTTCAGCTCATATAATCATATGGAACATGCTGGTCGCCTCTGAGTCCTGCAACTTTTTAGTACTCAGGTGGCTCGAGAAAATGGCTAAGGCTAACGCATAGGCATGCTTCCCTCCCAAGGAGTCCTTAATTATTTTAACAGAACCATTTTCATGCTAAAATTAGTTTGAGTGTTACAATCCCCGTGCACAAGCAATGGGTCAGATGAAAATGCAATGGATGATATGGAATGAACATAAATGTACACTTATCAAGTCATAGGAAAAAACCTCATTAAAAAAAAAAGTTCATTGGTTTGGCACATTGTTACAAATATCGTTTTTGGGTATTAAACAGCGAGGTTTTCTCCAGTATAATACCACAGATTGTTTTTCCAGGAAAATCTCGGAAAAAAACTCGGTAAGCTTTAAAAAAGATAAGGAAAGATCCTAAAAATAACATGTAAAAAATGTGAAAATAAAAATCTGGTAATTAAAAAGTAAAAAACATGAAAAATATGAAAAAAAAAATGGAAAAAATGAAAAAACACGAAAGAAAGCAAAAAAATGTGTTTTTTTGTGTGTGTTTTATATTTTTCATTTGGCATTTTTTTCAAAAAACATGTTTTTTCTTGTTTTTTCTGGCTGACCTGTTTTAACTTTTTTTGTGTTTTTCTCCAATAAAAGGCATTTTCTCTGACACTGGTTTGACAATTATTAACAAAATGGATTAATCCTCAACTAAACTGTAGTGCATACTGCATACATGCAAAGAAGCATTTGAGGAAGCATGCGTGAACTGATCTAAATAAAGAATGAGGTGGAAGTATTGAAATTTTCTTTGCTTACATAAGCAATATATCCAGCAACCTAGTTTCAGGTAACAAAGTAGCTTATATTTCATTTTCATATTGAATAATCAGTTCATAATTTCATTTCATTGATCTGCTAAACCAGTCAGGAATAATATATAAATTGCAATCCACAAATGTCCTTCCACATGAACAAGTAATATAAAAATGTTTACACAAAAAAGTTTTTTCAGCAGTGAAAAATAGCATAATCACCTCAAGGCATGCAATCTTGAATTCATGAGGAGCCCTTCTAATAACTGAAAAGGACAAAGAAAGCTCCTCAAATTATGAAATCAGAGCCTTGACCACATAGAAATACACAGGCATTCAGTTCAAATACTGAAATATTTACACTATAATGTGTACAGAGTTACTCCATAGTTGAACAGTATAAGTCAAATGCAGGATTAAGAAGTAGTTGCTGTGTCACACAAGAGAGGCCCAGGTTGGCTATAGTAATAAAAAATTATTATTTCCCTACCAGGATACTCTATAGGAACTAGCAAATGCATATCTAAGAGGTATTTTGCTCTGATAAATAAAATACACGTAAAAATCAAGATTACTGTCATTTGGAACCTTATTGATGAGGTACAAAGCCATATTTCAGAAGAACACTAGCTTCTTCAACTTATATGGACTCCAAAGCATGTAGATGTTTAACTGATGCATGTGTATGTTCTTTTACTGTTCATGAATATTAACATAGAAAAAAACAGAAATTGCTGTAATTCAGTGAAATGCCTAAAGGGATAGCGTGTCCGTGGATACTCAGAGGATGATGCATAATGTTGGTTGTATATTTCCTCCAAGATTAAGCCAGAGACAAGCACAGTGCTAAAGTTATTTATTCATACAGAAGTCATTGGAGACCTAGGTTAACGAAACAACATGAACCTATGTCACACGGGTACTCCTCTTAAGGAGGAGTACCCGTATGGTACGGGTACGGGTACGGCCCTAGTGCGGTCAACGTAGTACCGGGTACGGTCAACGTACCCGGGATCATTTTTGTCCATTTTCAGACTTGGTCAACTTTGACCAAGTCCAAAGTTGTCCAGTTTTTTAGTTGAAAATTAAAAATCCCCCTCTTTTCTTGTTTCCTTTTTCACTCTAAACCTTTCTTGTACATAGTTCCTCACAACTTTTAATTTAAAATCTTCCATACAATGTTTCGAAAATCCATTCCTTCTCTCTAACTTGACTCTTCGATAATAGTGTGAGCCATAACCAAAGCGATGTAAATATATCTTAAAAGCATGACCTGTTGCTCCTTCTGATCTTGATGATGCGATGGAGAATCAAGAAAGTTGATATATTTGTATGTTAATTACTTCCATACTGTATTTTTTGACATATATATATATATATATATATATATATATATATATATATATATATATATATGTCCTCGTGAGTGTACGGCTGTGCACCCAAATTTTTTGAAAATGGTCCGTACCCGTACCTATGTGACATAGACATGAACAGTATTTGAATAGAAAAAGGCCATGAGAAGGAGCATTCCATATTCAGAAAAAAAAAATGCACAAGAAAAGGTAAACAAGACAGTATGAAGTTATGAACAAAGACCACTTAGAATCAGACTGATCTAATATGCATGTTTCTTATTTGCAAATGGTTAGAAAAATAGAAAATGCCTAGAGCACTCTAACAAAAGCTCAGAATATGACATCTACAAAGGAACAGATAAATCACCTTCTCGAAATAAGGAAGGGAACAACCCATCAGGAGAAATGACAACTGGTCCATCAGGAAGCGCTTTTCCATCCTGGTTATGTAAATTTTCAGATTTATCATTTAAGACATTTTTCCAGACTTCACATCTAAGAGTACGTCCTGCTACTGTATATCAAATTTCTAGATTCATGTTGGAAATAGTGAAAGGATGGAGGCATATCAATATTTGTAGATAGAACCATTCGTAGATACTCCTCATCCATACCTGCTTAAGGTTGAAAAGGAACTGCCTTGTCAGATAAGCTTGCGAGATAGCACGAGCACTGAGGAATAGCATTTGATAACCATTTTCCTGCATCAGAGAGGGTAGAAAAGAACAAGAATCCAAAAGTTATGCAACTGGAGAAAAAAATCGACTATGCATTGATAATCTTGGTCGCAACTTCAGATGAAACAAAAAGATCTGCCCAAAAGAATACGAACAGCTAACTGTTGAAATTAGAAAGTTTGTTTTAAATGTGGTAGTTATTTGAATATTTAAGAGTTAGGGTTCCTTTCTGTCCTTTTAATATTTCTTTTGCCCTTTTCTTGTAACAGCCTCAGCCGTGCCCTAATCTCCCTTTAAGTTGAGATTAGAGCACGAGATCAATGAAGCTTTTTCGTCTCTCTCTCTCTCTCTCTCTCTCTCTCTCTCTCTCTCTCTCTCTCGTTCTTCCCTCCTTCATCACGTAACATGGTATCAGAGCCTACGCTGGCTTGACCCTCTCGTGCCTTGCCTCCCTTGCGGTATTGCTTCAAGTCGGCTGGCGTGAACCTTCAAGTCGATTGGCGTGAACCAATCGTCTACCTTCAAGTCGGTTGGATCGTCTCAGACTTCTCGTACGTGAGCATCTCAAGTTTCTGCTGGCTTGATCGCTGCTTTCCCCTATTTTTCTTCTTGCGTGGAAGAGGACCTGATCTCGCCTACGTGGAAGGTGTGATCAGATCCTCTAGTGGAGTACGTGGACAAGGTTATGGGCTGTTGATGGACGATGTTGAGAGTATTTGAGTGGAACGTTATGCTGTTATTGGCTGCGGTGTAAGGTATGATCAGAATTTGTGGTGACGCAGGACATGTTGTGCTGAATTTCTTCTTCAAAAGATATGGACGTGTTGTTTAAGAGTTGAGGTTGGGAATAGTAGAAGCAGCGGCAGACCTTGTTTGTAAGGTTTTTTTTTTCAGCAAGTTATTTTTTGGCGTCTTTTTTCAGTAGGTTGTATTCCCTGTTCTTGCCCGGCGTGTTTTTCAGCAAGATATTTCCAGCAAGTTGTTATTTTCTGTTGTGTCTTCCAGCAGGCTATTTTTCAGCAAGTCACTATTTTCAGCAAGTTATTCCCTGTCCGTTTCTGGTGTGGTTTCAGCAGACTACTTTTATTTGTTGTTTGGGGATGTGAAAGAAAAGTGTGCATGTTCCTTTGTTTCGTGGTATTCCTGTTGTCCTCGTGAAGTTGCTGCTTATATACAGTTTATCTTGGTTTTCTTATCCCTGCTGTGATTTATTATGGCTGAGAGCCGAAATTCCGAGGGTGGTAACGATCAAAAAGGAGGTGGAAATCCCTTCTCCTATGGATCTACAGTTAAATTAGATGGACACAACTATGAACTGTGGTCCAGATCTTTTATGTTGTCAGTTAAAGGTCATCGAAAGAGACACATAATTGAAGAGGATGAGCCTACTAACAAGTCAGGGAAGTACTT
>JAANDH010001868.1:0-25982 GCA_011799765.1 Nymphaea thermarum | reverse complement strand
TTCATAACAGCTAGGGCAGCGGTTCCTTGATTTGTAGAACTTGAAAAACGTGCTTCCCGTTGCTTTTCTTCTTGTAGTACCATAGCGTAGACTTTATTGATGTTTGGGAGAGGGTCAATAAGTAGAATCTGCCCTCTAATGGAATTATACGAGTCATTTAGACCCATAAGAAATTGCATAACGCATTGTCTTTGGATTTAATCCGAATATGCCTTCATGGCACCACAAGAACAAATAGGAACGAGAGAATAAGAACCAAGTTCATCCCAAAGAGCTTTCAGTTTAGTATAATATGACGCAATGGACATAGTATCTTGTTGTAGACGGCATATGGCGCTTTGGATTTGAAAAATCCGGGAAGCAAGACTTTGTGTGAAGCGCTCTTCCAAATCTTGCCAAACTTCTCTAGCATTAGTAGAGTATATGATGCTTGCTAAAATATCTTTAGTAACAGAATTTAAGATCCAAGATAATACAAGATTATTGCATCTAACCCACATACGATGGTTAGGATCACTCTTGTTTGGTTCTATAACTGAACCATCTATGAAGCCGATCTTATTTTTTGCCGAGAGGGCCATTACCATGGCTCTACTCCATGTCCCATAATTTTCCCCATTAAAATTTTGAGACACCAAAACATTCCCAGGATTATCGAAATGATGAATATAAAAGGGATCGGACAACACCTGGATATCGACACCATGGATGTTGAGATCTGCATCATCACCAGACGGACGGCCATTGTTGATCTCCATAGGTGCACGTTCTGCCATTGTATTCATGGCTCTGATACCATGAGGAACTCCCTCGTGAAAATGTGAGTAATTGTTGTGTTACTTTTCATTATATGGTAACAAATATATACAAGGATGGTGCAACGTTATATACAAGGATGGTGCAATGTTCCATTTGAACGGCACATGGAAAATTCCTAATGATGAAAATGTGAGTAATTGTTGTGTTACTTTTCATTATATGGTAACAAATATATACAGGGATGGTGCAACGTTATATACAAGGATGGTGCAATGTTCCATTTGAACGGCACATGGAAAATTCCTAATGATGGAGTGCTAAACAAGGAAGGAGAAGAGCAACGTTGGAGACTTGAACGTTGGAAAATTGAGACGTTTGATTTTCCTAACGTTCAAGACACAACCTAGCTATATTTACAAAATTAACACTGTCGCTGTAGAGGCGGTGCTCGTCACCTAGAAGTCAGTTATACGAGTCGAGCTCGACTGTTGGTTTAAATTATTAAACGAGCAAACGAGTTAAACGAGCCGAGCTCGAGCTCGACTATGTATAGTCGAGTCGAGCTCGAGTTCAAGCTTGAGCATTTCGAGCCGAGTCGAGTTCGAGCTGGGCGAGTTCGGCTCAACTCGGCTCGTGTGCGCCCTAGCCATTGCCCCACATAAAAAAAAAATTACTTGTAAAATTTTAAAAAATTTCACTTGTTTTATATGAAATTTGTGAAAAATGGTATTTTGGCACATGTCAAAATTTAGAAACTTTAATTTGGCCATCCTCATGAAAATCTATGGTTCGGTTGTCTTAAACTTGCATATTAATGACCCTTCTTTTATATAGCATAGAAAGTAAAGTGGACCCGTGATTATGACTCTGTCAGTTAAGAGTAAGTTAGGATTTATTAATGGCACTCTAAGATCCTAATCGCGCCTTGTAGATATGTTGCAATTATATGTTTTATCTTAGATTGGGAATTGCGTTAGTAAAGAGAATACCAATAGCATTATGTATGCTACCGCCATGCACCTGAGAAGTATGGCATGATCTACGAGACAGATATACAAGAAACAATGTCTGTTCCATCCTATTTTATCAAAATTAAATCTTTGTGGGATAAACTCCTTCTTATTCCCCTGCGCTGACTTGCACATTTGGTGCTATGAAAACATATTCATATCAAATTCAGTGTCAACATGTCATACTGTTTTTTAATATGGGTTTGAATGTTAGTCTTGTGTATGTGTGCGGGCTTTTTTACTCGGAAATTAAAGCCCGCCACATTATTTTTGCTTACGAGGCAAACGATTGTGCAACTCAATTCATACCGTAGCAATGGCATTCGGGTGTATACCCAAAAAAAGAAAACGGCATCTGTCAATTCGATCACTTGAAAGTAAAATTAATTTGGGCTGATTAAAATTATACTCATATTGATATGTTAAAATTCTAAATTCAAGTTAATTTCTCATAAACTGAGCTTCTTATAATGGTCCAGCCGTCATGTAACTTGTTCAGTCGTTGCTTTTGCATGCAAAAATTGGGAAAAAGGAAAAGTTATGAAATATTTGAATTAAAAAAAAAATTGATTTGGGTTTAGAAAGATATACCCATAGTTTCTCCAAAACCATGGTCTAGTGCCGAAAGCCTCACCATCACTATCACCGGTATAGCTTATTGCAATTGTTGGATCTTATGCTGCTTAGGCCAAATTTGGTTTCGAAAATATATAGGCTACGTACGGGTCTGGATCTGAGTTCAGATCCAAATCTCATGGCATATGTTCAATTAAGTTGAATCTGGAAAAAAATGGACCCAACCCAAATCCAAGCCCTTTACACCTGAGAGGAATTAAATGCCATTAATGAATGGAGTTCCATTAAAGAACTTCACCGAGTCTAAATCTTGTCACTTCGGATCAAAACCTAACCCCAAGTTTCCGAATTACATTTACAGATTCCACAGTTTCTCAAGAATATATGAAGTAGCTAGCTGGGACTTCAGGCTAATTAATTAAGATCACCTACCACCTTAGTGGATTCTTTAGTCACATTCATGTTTCCCATTTTTCTTATCATTTGCGGGAACTTACTAAGAAAACTGATGAAGATGGAAACACCATTCTACATCTCAGCGTTAAGAGCAGATCCGTAAAAGTACTCTCACTCACCCTCTGATCTCGAACTCTCACTGTCGCCATATACAAGTTCTTTAAACTCAATTTTTTAAAGATTGATTTAATTTAGTCTGGCAGTTCGTGAATTCTCATATATATTTTTTAGATTTATCGGCTCTCTCTCTCTCTCTCTCTCTCTCTCTCTCTCTCTCTCTCTCTCTCTCTCTCTCTCTATATATATATATATATATATATATATATATATATATATATATATATATATATTATCAACAGCGTTCGAGTACTTAGGTGCACTAAGCTTTAAAGTTGCAGTGGATGAATTTCATACTCAAGGAAAAAGCGGTAGGCGTGAACGTTTGCAACAAAGCTGAAAAAACGGCTCTCAACATTGCCATTGAAGAGCACCGTCATCCTGATTCTGAACAAATGATTGTTGTCCTTCGGAAAGAAAATGGCATGACAGGACGTGAAGTCATGTCGTGGCTTCGCCGCGAGGTGCCGAACGAGCAGCTTCACGGCGGTTGCAGTTCTCATTGCAACACTGGCGGTTCTCGACTTTGATGAATCTGCCGGGTGGTGTGTACCAGGAAGGTACTCTGGCAGGGAGGGCCATCCTGAGTACCCGCCCTCTCTTCCTTGCCTTCCTAGCCTTCAACGTCGTTGCGTTTGCTCTGTTCCTTCGTCATCGTTGTGACACAATCCAACTTGGTGGCCTTCACCAGGTGGATTGTTCTCAGGACACTCTTGGCTGCATCGACCGCATGCATATTGATGGATTAAGTGGTCGCTGCTTGGATGATATACGGCTTCGAAAGTAAAAAGACTCCACTAATGGGCATTCTCTCTAAAGTTGTTGGTGCCGTCATCTTGATGGATTAAGTGGTCGCTGCTTGGATGATATACGGCTTCGAAAGTAAAAAGACTCCACTAATGGGCATTCTCTCTAAAGTTGTTGGTGCTGTCATCTCGGCGTCCATGGCGAATTACCTTTTCCTGAAGAAGAGGATAAGGAGGGATAGGAATCTCAACTTGACTAATGTATAATGTGGATTATAGAGAGCGCTTCCTCTTGTAACGGCACACAGCGGATATTGAAAGGGAAGCTGGTACAGACAAGGAGAAGTTACTTTACCTAGAGTTTCCTTAGTTATTTTTTTTTTCCAGTCTTTTGTTTCTACTAGACAAGGACTGGAATTGGTTTCAGGACAACAAGGAAGCTAGTGGTCATGGTTCCAATAAACTGTGGATTTAAGATAACTAGTTTGTGTTTAATGCATGGATTTCTTGCTTGGGATTCAAAAATTTCTAGCTATATGTATATATCAGATTTCTTGCTTGGGATTCAAAAATTTCTAGCTATATGTATATATCAGCCATAAATTTTGTATTCGTTTGGAGATAAACTAGCTCTCATTAGCGCTTGAAGCATTAATTAAGTTATTTTGTTAATGGTCTTATGAATATTAAATATTGTACAACTAAAAGTCATGGTCCAATTATTGTATCAAACTTCCGAAATAGACACTTGTGCATCCACTAAACATGTTCATGTCGTTCCGTTGATTTTGCTGTCTAATTCATTGTTTAAATAAACAATAGATTTGAAATCTATTCTTTAGGGTCAGGCCAAACGGTCTGCCGAACTTATTCGGGTAAGACCAAACTAAACCTAAATCTAAAAAATACATTACCCAACAAAAAATTTTCAATTTTTATAATTTTTTTTTTTTTGAATTAGTTGGGATGGGGCCACAACTTAGGTAGCCTCCTCCTTTCCTCTGCCCCTGCACCCATTTGAGGTTATATACAGATACCTCTAAGTCTGTATCAAGCTTGTTTATCTGATTACAAAAGAGAAAAATACAATAATTCTATTTAATGGTAATTCCCACTTTCTTGCATATTTTTTCGTTCGTTCTTTTCATTCAAATCAATTCCTTCTTTTCCAACATTTGGTCAGACACGTCTCTCATGCGCTTATGAAGTGGTACGTGAGTACGTTGAAAAAGAAAAATAATTCACCAGGCAGTATTGATCGATCGTTATGCCTCAACCTTCGCAAAAGGGATGATGAAAACATGCATTTGTTTGGTTCATTAAGTATTTTAAAACATTTAATAGCCAACATTTCTGAATGCCCTCATCCCCCTTCTCTCTTCCCCTGTGTAAATTTGGTGAAATAGACATGTCTCTCTTATCTGCATGGGAAGGCAGTGGACCAAAGAATGCCAATAGCTATATACTTCTTCTCATCAAAATCAAAATCTAATTACGTCTAGACAAACTCCAGGAATTTCCAGTTTTGGAAAATTAATAAAGACTTGAACAAGGGGAGGGAGGAACGAGATCTTAAGGTTAAGGAGAACAAAATAAAAACTTGGAGCAGGCGCTTCAATTAATCAAATGTTGAAGCCAACATGCTTTGCGAGTGATTGCACAAAAGAACTCGCACGGCTTTAGTACGCTTAAGAAGTAGTAAAAGGTTTGTGATTTTTAAAGTAAAAAGAAAAATGATCCAGGGAGACGTGCGTCCAACCTTTGCCGAAAAAGGTGATGAAAACTTACCTACTCATCGGTTATTAAATATTTTAAGGCATTTGCTACTCATTGTATTTAATCCATTTACGTTCGCATCCATGCGGACTATGTCAAGGCATGCATACGGTATTTGACCCCTAGAGCTTCTAATCACTTTCTTCTAAAAAGGAAATTGCTGGTCTGTTTAAGAAGAAGAAAAGGTCTGTCACTCAAAATTGCTAATGGTTTGATTAATGTCTAAGCCTTTCTTTCAAATTTGGTCTTAGAGAATGTCTGGCTGATCGACCAGTTTTAACTTCTCATTTCGATAATTTCTTGAGCACTCTTTCGAATCGTCTTCTTTTAAAATATGATAGCTGAAACTCAATTATAACAAAAAATAAAATGAGCTTGATTAATTTGGCCTTTTCAATTCCTCGTCGAAGGTAGTTACCAATTGAAATACGTTACGGATCCATGAAACTCAATAAGAAGAACGAAAGAAGACCCATTGTGAGGAATGACGATTAGGTGGGAACCCCCCACCCCAGCAAAAAAAAAAAAAAAATTGCTGTTATGAAAAGACAAAAATACCCCTAACAAAAATAAAAAAATGTGCAATTAAATGGATAAAATAAATAATCCTTCTCACTTTCTTTCCGGCCTTTGCAGTCCCAAATAAATAATGTTGCCGTTAAAAAGGGGTGTGCATATAACCTGTTTGGGTTAAGAGCACAACTTGATGCACATATGGAATGAAACTGGACGAGGTTTTGGGGCACTATTGGAATTTGTATAGAAAAAATATAATTCTTAGATTTTTAACATTTTCATAATTCATTTTTATCCTCAAAAAAGGCTTCATTCTTACTATAACCAATGGCTTTTTGATCATCCATGTGCACAAAAAAAAAACGGTGTCCACATTACCAGTTTTGTTGGTTAAATGACATTGTAAAAACTGGCAGGGCCTGAACATTACAAGCAGTGGCCGAGCCTTGTGAAAGCTTTTAGATTCCCACCCTTCAACCTAAAATTTCAGGATACCCTTACTTCGCACAAAGACAAATATATCATTATTATGAACTTTTACACAAACTGCACACTTTTAACCCAAAACAAACCAATTCTTAAAAGAAAAAGGAAAAGAAAAAAAAAAGCCAGCACACAGCACAATTTTAAAATAACAAAAAGAATAAAACAAAGGAAAAAAACAACACACATACAGGGGGAACTTTAGCTACACCAGTCAATTGCCCAATTCATGTTGAGCTCCCTCCTAATCCTCAGCTTCCGCAGGAGGTAATTCATGGCGGTCGCCCCTATGCTTGCGAAAACCAATGCAGAGAGACTTATCATTACTGGAAACTTTTTGGTTGTGGGGCAGTATATCAACCATGCACCGATCACGTACCGATCACGTAGTCGATCAATAGGCATGTGGCCGAGAGGTCCGTGAGTGTTTGCGAGACGTCCCACCGGCAGATGAGCCTGTCTCTGGTGAACGCCACATAGGTGGACAGCATGACGACAATGGCGAGGGAGGTGAGCAACGCGATCACGTTGAAGAACAAGAAGACATCGAAGAGCCGGTGAGTGCTCAGAATGGCCCTCCCTGCCAGAGCACCCTCTTGGTACACACCGCCCGGCGGGTTCAACAGCTCCGAGAACGCTAAGGTTGCGATGAGAGCGGCTGCGACGACGGTCGTGTTCAGGACCCCGTAAAGGTGCTTGTCCGGAGCCTCACGACGACTCCAGAATCTGCCTACACGTCCTGTGATGCAGTGGGCATCTCTCAGGGCAGCAATTATTTCTCCAAACTCAGGATGATTGTGTTCTTCAATGGCAATGTCCAGAGCTGTCTTCCCCATGTTGTTGTGAGCGTTCACACGCACTACCTTCTCCTTAAATATGAAACGCATCAACTGCAAATTTGAGAAGTTAGTTAAACTATTAAGAGCAAGCACCCTTCCCCCCTTCCCATCACAGAAAGGAGAAAAAAAAAAGCTCAAATTACAAACACCTGCAACTCCCTCTCTCTCTCTCTCTATCTCTCCAATATATATATATATATATATATATATATATATATATATATATATATATATATATATATATATATATATAATTGATAGATTCCATGCCAGTTAATCAGAGATAAAAACAAGATTAATATTTTTTGACAAATCTAACAGTATATGACCTTTTCAATGTTTTGATGAAAAACTAACAAATATTAACTGTAATAAAGTTCTAATTACATATGTTGTAATAAGAAAAGAAAATAAACGACTCATAAAATATCAAAATTTTTAACAATAAAAGAGTAAACATTTTGCATAAATACTACGTTAACTAATTAGACATGCTTGAAGTTAAACTAGTAATATTTATAAACATATTAAAATGTTTATATGTTGTTTAAAATGTTTTCTAACAAGAATTTAAGATGACAAATCACCTAAATGGTCTGCAATGTATCAACTTTCCAATTGAATGATTAATTTGAAAGGAACACTTTAATGATTATTTTGAATGCATCTATTACGTACTTAAGTGGTCTGGTATTTATTTTTATATATATGCATTTTTCAAGACTTGAAGTCTAAGAATATGAGAATTCACGAAATGCCTGACTAAATTGGAAAAACTGAAAGTTTATCCTTAAGAAACGCTTTTTACTACAGTGGACATTCAATCAACTCATGCGCTCTATAATTAGTATTTCAGAATTGAAATATTGGGAGAGAGAACCTCCATTGATCTTCTCATAACGCTGAGGTGCAGAACGGTGTTTCCATCTTCATCAGTTTTCCTAGCATGTTTGCGGGGATTATATGCCAGGTAAGTACACCTAAAGGCCTCGTGATGACCATTCTTCGCCATTAAATGGAAGATATTCTCGCCAGTACCTGTGACTTCTTTAATGGCTTTAAGTTTCTCATCAAGAATCGCACGGATTGTGTCCGCCTCGCCGTTTTCTGCTGCCAAATGTAGAGGTGTTAGTCTCTGTGGCCCATAAGTTTTGTCCACGAGCTCCGGTCTGTTGGCCAGCAGGTACCGGACGATCTCTAGCCGCCGTGATTCGACGGCCACGTGCAATAGCGTTTTGCCAGAGGACGGCTCCAGCTGGTTGAGGGTCTCCAGATCGACTGCCGCAAACTGCTGTAACTGCCGCAAGTTGACGGTGGCACAGGCGGTGTAGAGCCTTCTGTCCATCCCCACTGCACGCCGGACTTCAGGCCGGATGACGTCCCCACTACCGGAATCGTTGCTGTCGCTTCGCACTACTCCTGTTAAACATCCATCGTGCATCACATCAGCAGCCACAAGGAAGAACGACGAATACCTTTATGTGTTTGTTCATTAAGCACCCCGTAATTGAAGTTCAGAGTAATCGAAAGATTGATTGCAACCATAACCATATAACCCCTTGAATGGATTCTGGTGACGAACACGGTAACCAAACTTCCTGGTTCTTGTTATTAAGAATCTCTATGGTTCTTGTATATATATATATATATATTGTTTATTTTGAATAAAGGTGCAAAATCTAACTCCCATCAACTTCTTATTCCCCTCTTTATTTAGTCAGAGTGAGTTGCGTGCACAAAGGTTTGCACGCACCAAAGGAAGCAGATATTTAATTTTTTTTTTTTTCAAGCTAAATGGACAAGAGTTTGGACAAAATGAATTCAATCCAGTGGCTGATTCAAGAGCATGCGATGTCTCTTTTTTAAAATTTAAAATACTAATAATTGTTGTAATTTTAAATAATGTTGATATTTTCGCTTTAATTTTTCAAAAAACATTCCAAAAATGATTTTGGCAACATTGTGTCAAACATGGAGCTGCCGGTAAGCTAAAATTTGAAGTCAAACATAACATGTTCGATTTTTAAGATCCGACAAATGGAGAAAATGATAGAAGGCATTAGAATGAAGACACAATTAGATCCATGCAAGCCTGCGTATGTACCTTTATGCCTTGAACTCTTCCGGTGAGTCCGTGCCCTCTAAATTTGAAGAGATATGTAATCAAAGCGGGCAAATTAAGAAGTAGAAGATTGATGGGAAAGAGATGATACGCACCTGAGATGTTGTTTAAGGATCATTAAGAATCTGTCATTGTCTAATGAATTAAAATAGCTCAAGTGGAAAATATTTATTTCAGAAATGATTATTAATATTTGCTTAACTAGTCAATGTCAGATTGCAATATAATTAGACAAGGAATTGAAAAAGCCAAATGAATCAAGCTCATTTTATTTTTTGTTATAATTGAGTTTCAGCTATCATATATTACGAAAATGATTCAAAAGAGTGCTTAAGAAATTACCGAAATGAGATGTTAAAACTTGTTGATCAGCTAGACCTTCTATAGGAACAAATTTGAAAAAAAGGCTTATACATTAACTATTTAGTCAAATCCATTTATAGGCCCCGTAAGATTCCTCACAATCTTAAATTCGGACTAAACTTTTTCTAATCCTCGCTTTAGCAGTTTTGGTTGTAGCTTGTCAAGACACTTAATTATTTAGTCAAATCCATTTATAAGCTCCATAAGATTCCTCACAATCTTAAATTGGGACTAAACTTTTTCTTTTGTGATAGCCAGTAATTTGCTAAATCCTTGTGAACATTTCATGACACTGATAGCATAGTTTAATCCAATATTAAATGCAGATATGTTCATAAAACTAGAGGATTGTAATGAAATTAATTGAACAAAAAATCTACCTCAAGTGCTTTGAATATGAGATTTTTTGGTATTCTTAAACAGATCGACAATTTTCTTTTCGAAAGACAAGTTGAAATTCATTGTAATGAACTTACTTAATTCATATGTTGTCACGGAAAAAAAATTAATTGCTTTGTTGTAGCTATACATATGATCTCTCTTATTATGCATTGTTGCGCCACTAATTAAAGTTTCCTGCATCGATCCGTCGACTGCGTCTTCTTCGGTACACGTTGACTATGAGTACTCTTTTTTTTTCTTTTTTCTTTTTTTAATTTTTTGACTTTGTAAAAACGTGTGTGGAGAGTTTTGACTCAGCCAACTCCTGCTTATCCTTCCCTTTTTTTTATTAGGAAAAACAATCTGTTGCCCTCACAAGGCATGGTAGTCGAGCTCATCTGCTATTTTCCTTTGGCAAGGAGTTTGTTTAAACATTGAAACCTTTTTGGCATTAGCAGAGCAAGAAATTTTGATTGGAGGGGTATTAATTTAATAATTTTAATATTGCACCTCTATATATATATATATATATATCAAAGCATTAATGTAAAAACAAACAAGTTTTGCGACCACACCAACCTCCAAGGATCTCTGCCATTGGTGGGTAAAAAAAAAGTGATTAGAAGCTCTAAGGGTCAAATACTAGTGTTTAAGGATCATTAAGAGTAGAAAAAGGACTTTCATTGTCTAACAAACTAAAATATCTCAAGTGGAAAATATTTATTTCAGAAATAATTATTAATATTTGCTTAACTAGTCAATGTCAGATTGCAACATAATTAGACACGGAATTGAAAATGCCAAATGAATCATTTTATTTTTGTTATAATTGAGTTTCAGCTAACATATTTTACCAAGATGTTGCGAAAGAGTGCTCAAGAAATTATTGAAATGAGATGTTAAAACTTGTTGATCAACCAGACCTTCTTTAGGGACAAATCTAAAAGAAAGGCTTAGACATTAGTCAAACCATTAGCAATTTCGAGTGTGAGACTTTTTGTTCTTCTCAAACAGACCAGCAATTTCCTTTTAAAAGACAAGTTGACCTTCATAGTACCAGCCGGCCCACTCCTATACCATGGTCAGGCTCCAAGTTCTAACATGTCTTTTCTAGATTGTGTTTGGTTGCTAACCTTACATGATAAGTCACCACCACATTTTGTGTTGTTTTGCATATATTTAAACAGTGCCCTAATAACTATATTTTCTAAAGTTTTCATGCCTAAACCTATATCTGTACCCGAACTGTTCCCATATTCAAAACTCATTAAAAAAGTGGCCTCTAAAACCTAGTTTTTATAAAACTAAGTTCGAGGAGGGGGTCATCCAAACACCCTGCCAAGTTTTTTTTTTTTCACCTTATTCTCATGATCTTTTTATCTTTTGGGGCTGATTGGCAATGAAAAAAATTTGTAACTATTTCATAAATATGTTCCAAACACTTTTTTAAGTGTTTCAAGAATCTGATTAAATTCTTGAAGTATATTCATAAAACAGTTATAAAGAATGAAAAAGTATATGACCATATATACTTGTTGGGACAGCATGATGCTGAATGGATTACAGCTTGTATTTTTTAAAACAAGCTAACCACCAAACAGACTCTTTTACCAGTAATGTGACACTGTTACTTTGAGCTGTACATAGGTAAGTGTCTTTAAGCATAATATGAAAAACTTACTATTGATCGTCGAACGCTCATTTCACTCTCCTTCTCTCCGTTCTTGTACTCAATTTTCTCCTTTTTTTATGGAGACTCTATCATGACAATTCATGTTGGTTCAGATATGAGTTTTGCCCTCTCTCTCTCTCTCTCTCTCTCTCTCTCTCTCTCTCTCTCTCTCTCTCTCTCTCTATATATATATATATATATATATATATATATATATATATATATATATATATATATATATATATATATTAGGTTAAATCCAAAAAATCGTAAAATGAAAATTGACCAATTGTCAGATTAAATTAAATCTATGAATAATTAAGCCAGAAATTTGAGAAGTGTCCATCGAAAAAACTTATATATGGCGACAGCGAAAGTTCCGAGTGATCATAATGAGAATGGAAGTATTATTAGGGCTTGTTTGATAAATGGAAAAATTTGCAACTGTTTTATTAATCTAATAAAGGCTTAGGCTAAGGCAGACTTATAAAAAACTTTTTTAGATGTTTCATAAATTTGTCACAATCTATAAGGGAATGATATCTATAGGAGTAAAGAAGCCAATAAAAATAATAATAACATCACTATCAACAAGGAGATACGTCAACCTAGACATGTAAAAAAAATCAAAGAGAAATCTAGATATTATTGTAAACAAGAAGTATAAATATCAAATCTCATACTATTGATCCTTAGGGTTCATGGTCTTCCATAAAAAAAAAAAGCCACTTTAAATTTATTGCTTTCATTAACTTTTATGTATTTTTAACAGCATATATTTTTTTATATCTTTTAAGAAAAAAAACATAAGTCATCAATGAATGTGAAATGGTTGCAAAACTATGCCGACTTACAAGCTGTCATGAAGGAGACACGTGGATAAAAATGGAGTTATACCGATGACCAAGAAGTCTCAAATATTTTGCTGGCAAAAAATTTGACCAATGCAAGCATGATGTCAGGTCGGGAAAATTACCTTCTTTTTATTGACACATGTGAAATGAACGTCGACACCATTAGTTTTTACCAACGTTTATAGGTGGTTGTGAGTGAAAGTTTCATTTTTAGCGGGGTTTGAAAAATGGACGTCTTGTTTACTTTTTCGCCCATTTTGGATTGGCAAATTCAACTAAAATGGTGAATTGAATGGTGAACTGAGGGGTTTTTGAAGAGGAAGGCAGTGAAGGAGATGGTGCTGGAAGAGGACCAGCCCTACGTTTACTTCGTGTTCAGCTTAGAAGGTGCCACCACCAAGGCTGCATGAGAAATGGTGGCGTGGGAAAATGCGCCTAACCCTTCCTTGAATATCAAAGGGCCGGCATGTAAGATGACAATGACAGACGCGACTGTATTTCGGCTAACAGTGTGCGGGGAGAGAGAGAGGGAGAGAGGGCAGTGATTTTTAGTCGCCTTCGCCAATTGGTTTACGGAGACTGTTAATCCAGTGGTAGCGTCACGGACCTCACCACTTTTGCATTTCTGAATTTCAAACACGAGCTTCATTCTTTTTTTTTGCCCAGCGTGCTCTCGCAGAGAGAGCACAAGACGAGATCTAGAGAGAGAGACGGGGAGAGAGAGATATGATCGTTACCCGACCGATCTTTTCAATAAACCTTTTAGCAGCTTCCTCTCCTATTCTTTAATGGTTACGATGCGAGCACCAATTTCTCCGAAAGTGGTGAGGACTGAGGTCCGTTACGCTGGCAGGGGATTAACAGTCTCCGAAAACCAATTGGTGAAGGCAATTAAAAATCACTGCCCTCTCTCCCCCGCACACTGTTTGCCGAAATGCAGTCGCGTCTGTCATTGTCATCCTACTGTGCCAGCCCTTTGATATTTCACGAAGGGCCAGGCGCATTTTCCCTTGCCACCATTTCTTCCTTTTTCTCTCTTTCACGCCACCATTTCAAAAGCCAACAACAGAATGGTTTCAGCACGGAACATTTGGCAGGTTTTAAGTGATGTAAATAATCCAGGGGAATCATTTTGGCCTTTTTGTTATACACTTCATGTACCATTTGAATCTTCTTATAAGTTATCCATATGGATGTTTAGTTCAAGATATCCAAGGGCCAATTAAAATCTGCTGGCTGTTGAAAGTTGCCAGATTTATATATAATATGAATTACTAATTGTTCGTTACTGAAAGGGAAGAACAAGAAGAACAGGAGACGAGCAGACGGAGATGTTGGAAGTAGGGGTGCTAGAAAGAAGTTTTGCTTACACGAGCCGAATTATAATTTTAAAATTTTTAAACTTTTGGTTTATGTGTTCGAGCATAAGAAGTTATTTCCTCGCTTTCACTACTAGAGTTGAAAGCTCTAAGGCGACGTTAAAGGAGGCGGGGCAGGGCCGGGCGGCCGGCCCTCTTCTCAGTTAAAAAATATTTTAAAATTTTATATGTATATTTTAAAAATTTTATTTATTATATATAATAATTTTAAAACAAGCATTAAATGCCGTTCATGAAGCAGCGGTTAAGGTTGTCAATCAAGGTGTAAATATTTTACAGAAAAACATTTGTTATATATGACCTGCATTTTATAATTCAACATCATTAAGCAGTTAAATCCCAGGGTTATAGAGTCTTTGCCATTGGAGGAAAAAGATAAACTGATCAGAAGTCAAAGCTGTAGATGAACATCAATTTATTTTTAATTAAAGACATGTAAGATAAATTGTATAACTCAAAAAAATTAAGAATATATTTCAATCCCATAAAAAACTTATCAACAATTAAAAACGGTCGTCTTTTTTAACATAATCTTACTGTTGGATGTGAAAATGACATCCAAGCAGTTCATTTCCCCAAAAAATGTGGAACTGCTAAGCAATGCATATTAGTCCCTCTTTTTATTATATATATATATATATATATATATATATATATATATATATATATATATATATATATATATATATATATATATATATATATATATATATATATATATATAGAGAGAGAGAGAGAGAGAGAGAGAGAGAGAGAGAGAGAGATATGACACACAAAAGCTACCCACATCCTTCAAATACAACCTTGCTTAAAATTAGCTACATTGACACCTAAAATATAACATGAAGTAATGACAAGAGCTGTAGAGCTAAAGGTTGGAGTAATCTGCTCGACCAAGAGGCAAGAAGAGCTCGAGAGCCAATTTTTCTTTCTTTTCGGGGTGCATCCCCTGTCTTCGCAAAGCATGTCATTGTACCAAACATCGGATTTCCATCTCCGGTGTGAAGAGACTCGCCCTTCTTTGCAACAAACGCTTACAAATTTCACCTGAAATGTTTATTACCATCGGTCGCCCGTGAAAAAGTCGGTCCTCACAGGACCGACCTTTTTGGCGGTAACAAAATTGACAGCCGTTAGGGCTCTCAATTTCTCCTTCTTTTCCCGTGGATGCCCATCTTTTCCCTCTTCTCTCTCGCTACACCTTGCTGTGTCCTGCCTGGCAGTCGACGGAAGTGCTTCTGATGGAAGGGCTCCTCTCTCGCTGCACTCCTAAGGTTTGCTTCTCTTCCTCCCTCGCACTCGATGGTCTTCTCTTTCTCTCTCGTTGCACAGGTCTGTGTCTCCTTCTGTCGCCGTGTCTCCTCTTCTGTCGTGGTCTTGTTCCTCACCTTTGTTGCTGCACAGGTCTCTCCTCTGTTGCTGCGTCTCTTCTTTTCTTGATGTGTTTCGTCCTCTCTCGCTGTGTCTCCTTTTGTCTGGGTGCATCTCCTACGTTGCCCGATTGCAGCCCTAGGTGAGCCCTACGCGCCTCTACATGTCTCTCTGTCACACGCAAACCATCAAAAACTGATGTTTCCTCTTTGCTATTTTTCATACTTAGGCCTTTAATACCAGCAGGATATTTGGTCTTCTTCCTCCTCGCCAGTCAATTTTTCAAGTATACCTCTTAGAAGAGAAAACACGCCCTGCTCTTGAACACATGAAATTTGTGTTTCATTCACCAACTTCTGCCAATATTTCATTCACTCTTTACCTAACTATGATTCTGGCATCTGGATCCAAAATCTGCAAAAGGCTTTGTGATTGTTTTCTTATTGCCGCTCTTTTTTATCTTTTTGTTTAACACAAACTTTTGTTGATCAACAACATTTAATTACTAATGTGGTGTTATTTAATTTTGTTAATTAATAATTAGTTGTACAATTTTCCATGCTATAGTATTGAGAAATTATCGGGCAAACATGAGTTTGTGCAGATTCATAATTGAACCATGTATGAAAGGTGACACACATGCACACAAACATTTGGTTCGTCGATCTCATTTAGCAGCCAATCCTCACTTCACATTGTCATAAAGCAAATTAAACTTGAATCCATAAAAAAGACCAACATTCATTAGCTTCTGTCGAACGGGCAGTGCTTGTTTTGAAATAAACTAAATAAGCGTTTTATTGGGAGAAGGATCTCCAAATCAGTTATCTTCACACTAATTAACTTTTCAACCAATGCAAACCCATTTTTGTCTTGGGTCTAATGGATGGAACCTACTGATGTTGTTTGATGCTTATTGAAATGATATGCAGTTGATCGTTTAAGCCTGAGAAAGCTGCCATGAACGAGTCTGACATTTTGGAAGAATATACTGCCAAATCCACTTCTTTGTAATATGATGATCTAGTCTTATTATGTACAAGTTGTTCCATTCTCCACGGATTAGCTAAAGTTGGAAGTGGATTGGATGTTTGACAAACTAGAACCAATGACAGCCACACTGGGATGTCTCAGTGGGTTTTAACAACTATCAAACCGGAATCAAGTTTACTTTTCCACCACTTTTTGTCTCTCTCTCTGAGCTTAATGGCTGTTGATGCACTTAATAGCTACTCATATGCATGTGCATATGCTTTGCTTCATATTTTTGTTTGCATACTATGCTTAAAATGAAACGTTTTGCAGGCGAGGCACCCTTGAAAGTTCAAGCTATATCAGCAACTCTTCATCTTCCTTTTGATCATCGACTGCTTGTGCTGGTATACTGAATTGGTTAATGAACTTTTGCAGGTGAGGCACCCTAATTCTCAGCTTCCACATAAGGTAATTCACGACGGTCGCCCCTATGCTTTCGAAAACCAATGCAGAGAGAGTTATCATCACTGGAAACTTTTTGGTTGTGGGGCAGTATATCAACCATGCACCGATCACGTAGTCGATCAACATGCACTTGGCCGAGATGTCCGTGAGTGTTTGCGCGACATCCCACCGGCAGATGAGCCTGTCCCTGGTGAACGCCACATAAGTGGACAGCATGACGACAATGGCGAGGGAGGTGAGCAACGCGATGACGTTGAAGAACAAGAAGACATCGAAGAGCCGGTGAGTGCTCAGAATGGCCCTCCCTGCCAGAGCACCCTCTTGGTACACACCGCCCGGCGGGTTCAACAGCGCCGAGAACGCTAAGGTTGCGATGAGAGCGGCGGCGACGACGGTCGTGTTCAGTACCCCGTGAAGGTGCTTGTCCGGAGCCTCACGACGACTCCAGAATCTGCCTCCACGTCCTGTTATGCAGTGGGCCGGATGGTTCCTATCGTTTCGTCTATGCACTACTCCTGTTAAACGTCCATCATGAATCATATCAGCAGCCACAAGGAAGAGCGACGAACACCTTGAGGTGTAGGTTCATTAAGCACCTCGCAATTGAAGTTCAGAGTAATCGAAAGATTGATTGCAACCATAACCATATAACCACTTGAATGGAGTCTGGTGACGAACACCGTAACCAAACTTCCTGGTTCTTGTTATTAAGAATCTCCAGTGGCTTGCGGGTCTGGGTTTTGTTCCAAGTTTACTCATCCTTTTTATTTTTATTTTTTTGTGATATATATATATATATATATATATATATATATATATATATATATATATATATATATATATATATATATATATATATATATATATATATATATATTGTTTGTTTTGAATAAAGGTGTAAAGTCTAACTCCCATCAACTTCTTATTCCCCTCTTTAGTATGAGTGAGTTGCGTCCACAAAGGTATGCACGCACCAAAGGAAGTGGATACTTTAAATTTTTTGTGTTTTGAAAATTCTTTTTTCCTTTTAAAAGTATTATGTTTATAAAAGTATTTTGGCCATTGCAATCGTTGTGCACAAAATTTTCATGCACGTAACCAGCTTCAATTCAAAGAGCATTACTTAATCGCTTAATTTTTGATGGTGTAATTTTGGACGCCGAGCAAAATGGGCAAGAGTTTGGACAAAATGAATTCAATCCAGTAGCTGATTCAAGAGCATGCCATGTCTCCTTTTGATATTTAAAATATTAATAATTGTTCTAATTTTAAATAATGTTGATATTTTCGATTTAATTTTTCAAAAAACATTCCAAAAGTGATTTTGGCAACATTGTGTCAAACATGGAGCTGCTGGTAAGCTAAAATTTGAAGGTTAAACATAACATGTTCTTGGATTGTTAGGATCCGACGAATGGAGAAAATGATAGAAGACATTAGAATGAAGACACAATTAGAATGAAGCTCATATATGTTTATTTAAATCAGCGGGAGAACAATCAATTTGTGGGAATAAAAATTCACACACGACATAAACCTCTATTTTGAAGGAAACGACACATATAGAATTCTCAAACATATAAGAAACTAAATGGTTTTCTTCCAAAAGAGCAATCAATAAACAAGGCACCACAAAATGCACATCAAACGAGTAAAGAAGGTATTATTCTACTTTAGGTTTGCTCTTTACAAAGTAGCAAAGCTTCAAATGGGTTTCAACAATGCATATTACCAATACGAACCCATTAAGGTTCAATTTGCCTAAACAATTACAAAAATTTCGATGAAAATTAAAGCAGCCAACAGCCCAGGTTGAATGTTAGTTCTCTAGTTCAAAAATAAGTCCAGTTCTCTTACACAAGAAATGGCCAACTGCATACACACCATGTTTCATCACTTGGCCTTGCAATGGGCAACAAAACCAATTAGTGTTGCCATAATCTGCTTATTCATCCATTTGATCAGCACGCAAACCAAGATGGACAACACTTCTGAACAGTTGAAATAATAACATAACATGGTTATTATCTATTTCTATGGCATATAACAACTTATTCATTGCATCAATACAGGCCTCCAAACAATATTTGCACATTACTTGAAAACAAGTTTAGGAAGTTTCGCCTTTTCGTTGTAAAGGCAAAGAAGTTTAGGAAGAAAAAGTCCTGACA
The DNA here is from genome assembly GCA_011799765.1 of Nymphaea thermarum. Taxonomy (NCBI): domain Eukaryota; kingdom Viridiplantae; phylum Streptophyta; class Magnoliopsida; order Nymphaeales; family Nymphaeaceae; genus Nymphaea; species Nymphaea thermarum. Next base: position 6,951 of record JAANDH010001868.1, on the reverse strand, counting down.
TGTTTTTAAAAGATTTCGTGCCACTAAAATGCCTTTTGTTACATTCATCGCTTTTTGGCATCAATATAGTTTATGACTAAAATATATTTAGTTCACATTGAAAACGAATTTATTTAAAATCATAAAATTAAAAGTAAGAAAAAATTCACGCCCCAGTATAACTAATGATTAAAATATCCTTAATTTGCAAAACTTTTATAAATATAAAATTAAAAAAAAAAAAAAAACAATGGTGGCCCGGCGCAGGTTTTGCCTGAACCTAACGTTCTCAGAAGACGTCCGCGTAGACACGGCAGTACGCAGAAAACAATGGAATTCCATCTCACTCTATGAATTCCATTCGAACCCAAATAAGAAAACTAAAGCTGGAATTTTCTTTCTAGAATTTTAAATTTAAGGCTAAAATTCAAGAGCACGACTCGCACTCGTTCTTATAAGCTCAGCTTGAGCACAACTCATTAATAAATGAGTAGAGTTTCAGTTTCAGTTAGAACTTGAGTTATAAACAAATCAAATTCCGAGCTCGACTTGATTTTTTTTTTTTTTAATTTCTCTTGCTATGTGTCTAGTTTCTCCATGAGATGTATCGACGACGAACAATTTGATTCGAATCGAATGGTTCAAATCCTCGCCGACTAGAAAAGGGGCATGATATAAAGGTCGGCAAATCAGAATTTTTCTAATCGATGCATTATTTTTTTCGGTGCCAAAAAATAAGAGATGTCGGAATTTTTTTTGTGATAAGGGTCGAATGTGTGGGCCATACTACATAACCCAACAAAACTTGAAGCATAATAAAACAGTGGTGTAACTCTTTCTGTGTGCCCGACTTTACCTGCTTAATTTTTCCTGTCACGACCATGTATAGGTTCACTAGTCCAACTTCATTTCGTAGTTCTCGCACGCTCACAGCAACCATCATTGTTGTAAATGCATATAAGAAGTATTGGCAGGGCCAAAAATTTTGGAGGGGACACTAACATGTAAGTTTATTATTAAGAAGGTTCATGAATCTAGTGAGGAAGAGCAACTATAAGTGAAATTCAATTTGAGAAGGGGCACCAAGAACATTTGTATTATATGTACAATGAAAGTTTTGACAAGTCTCATCCCTCACCCAGGTTCTTCCGAAGCAGCCCCAGACCCTAGAAATAGGGGAAAAGGGAACGAGTTTTGGCCTTTTCGATTTATCTCTTCCTGCTCCCCTGATAATTGATCGAAATGCAAAAGTTTCGCAAAGTTAAAAATTTCTTTATTATGTAAAACCGATGCTTTTGCTCTCAACTTGTTTAAGGCAAAAGTCAAGTGTTAAGTTTTTCCACTGTAGGGAGACAAATAAACAATGACGTTGTCGTTTTTGCCCCTTATTAATTAAAAATTTACATAGAAGGTAATTTATTGTCATCTTATAAATTAAACATTACAACTTAGGGCAATTTTGATAGGGTGAATTGCTTTTACGGTACTGTAGTTGAAAAGAAGTCACACGATCGATACTTGTAGAAGAGTGGTTAGAACTTAATGGATTAGATGGATATTGTGCATGAAATTCCTCAAAGTACTTGCGTTTGGTTAACCTCTCGTTCAGTCTTTCCCAAGGAAGGACCCTATAAAATCTGTTAGAATATACCCATTAAAACTAATTATTAAAATAATTTTTTACAATCTAACCATATATATATATGTGTGTGTGTGCGTGAGAGAGAGAGAGAGAGAGAGAGAGAGATCTTTTGGTGGAAAACATCGTTTTCTTGTTTGAACAATATTGTTTAATAAGAAAAAATGAACGGATCTTATAACATCAACAATTTTGATAGTAGAAATATCAACTTTTTACGCAAATATGGGGTCTAGTTCTTATCTCCTACCAAAATGATCTGGTATCCATTCATTCACATTTAAATAAATAAATAAATATATGTATACATATATTACAACATTTTACTGATTATGCATGTTTTTTGTTTTTTAATCAAGACAAAACTCAACCGGCGTAATGACAGGGTTGAGATTTGTTGAGTCAAGACTAGACTAGGGTGTGCTCATACATCTATGCCAACATCTATGCCAGCATTTAGGGCTGGAGAGCAGGGTTTTGGAGGAAATCAATAGCAAACACAGTGTTGTATTGGTGCACGATTTTTATGGGACAGGTCAATGATTAAAATATCCTTAATTCATATTTTAAAAAAAATTGTAAAGAAAAAATTGAAAATAAAAAATAAAAAAATTATGAAGTTTTTTAATAAATTACCTAAATATCCTTCACTCGTTTAATGCGCGTGCAGCCCATGTAACTGTCTCTCCCTTTAATATGCGCGTCTTACCGCCTGCTCCCTTAGTACGAAATTCATCAACTGCAACTTCCAGAAATGGGTCCAACAACGTAAGGAAAAAAATTTATAGGACCTACTACACATAGATTATGCTGCTACTATTCAATCAGACGCGAAGGTTAGATACACATATTGCTTCATATTCTCAACAAATTCTTGCTTGATCATATGCAAAATCTCGCACATAAGTATATATCGTAGTCGTCCTACATTTCGAACTCAAATTTTTATTCTGGTCAAGGTTTTGATAGTTCATGCAGATGTTCATCATAGGTTCCATGATTTTAGAATTGTATTCTTGAAAAAGATACAAATTAACGCTTCACTTTTTATTGAATAACAAATCACCACTCAACTTCTCTGAGGGTGAACAAATGAGCGCTAAACTTTTGTTCCAAATTCTAAAGTAGGCGCTTCCAGTCACCGTTGTTAGTCTAACTGCACTTGAGGTAAAGTTAAGTTATAAATTTGACAAGTATATCATTTCTTCCAAAATGTAAAGGGCTTCATCAATTTCTTCAGCACTCACCGGCGGTGGCGACAGTGGCAGTGGCAGCCGTGAAGGGCGATGGAGGATGACTAAGACTTTCTCCCCGTGTGTGTGTGTGTGTGTGTGTGTGTGTGTGTGTGTGTGTGTGTGTGTGTGTGCTTCCAATAAATCGGCAGTGGCAGCCGTGAAGGACGGTGGAGAAGCTGGAAGCCGGTGACGAAGAATGGAAAGAAGTTTTGCCAGGAAATGTGTGGGTCCGGTGTATCACCAGACATAAACACATTTGATACGGTGATATGGGGATTCACTGATGGCAAAGAAAACCATAAAATGATGAAGAAACAAATTCATAGAACGCTTGCTGGTGGAGATACTGCTCAAGTTAGACAGATTGCAAAGTGGTAGAGGCAAAGAGTCGACATTGAGGGGGAGATCGTGGGGTCAATCCCGAACAGCGAACTCACGCGTTTTCTCATTTTGTGTGAAAGCTCCTGAGGTGAGTTTCTTTGGGTCCTTTATTGTAAGTTCTCTTCGCAATGTTTCTTTTGATACATTTTTTGCATTTTGGATGTTGGGTTTACTTCACTTTGCGTGCTACTTTGATTTTGTTATTGACCTTTCGTTGAGGAGATTCTGTTACCATTATTTTAAAAAAATTGGAATACTCAGGCTCTTCCGGATTTTATCTGGATGAGCTAGTGAATATCATTTGGACTTGGATTTAGTGGGCCTTGATATTTATTTGCTTACAGGAGTGTGGTGGACGAGCAGCGGCCACTTAGGCTATGGCTCCATGGTGATGAGATGGAAAAGAAGGAGGCTCCCCATACCGATCACAGTGAAAGAAGAAGAAGAAGGAGGAGGAGGAGAGGAAGAAATAAGGAGTGTATTCTGAACTCTGGTTGCTCCTGTTGGATGCCTTATGTAATCTGATTTACTATTTTTTCATTGAACTATGCCTGTTGCTGTTGGATGCCTTATAAAATCTGATTTACTGTTTTCATTTGATGAATTTTTTAAATCTGTAAATTTAAACGTTTCGCATTCGCTTACATGTTTGGAATACGAGAGGCAATTTTTTCTTTTTTTCGAAAAAAAAGGCACGATTGTTTGCTTGGCTGGAGTTCGGCCAAATCAAGTAGGTGGTGGAATATGATTATGGGATGATTGGCTAGGACGATGGGCCTTAGCTAAGTCCTGAGCTCGCCAAACAACGCCTCGATGCGCAACTAAGCAAAATTATTCGGGCAATACTATATGAGATCTAGAATTTGAAATAATATATGAGATCTAGAATTTGACTTTCAACATCGTTACCCATATGCAATTATTCTAGCTTTTAGTTATTGTTAAATATCCCCCGCATGCCTTGCTTGAGTGCATGTGCTTCACTGGCCAGTTTCTTCTTTTTTTTCTTTTCTTTCATTTCGTTAACTCATCCTAATGCTATTTCTTTATCAGCTGTTTCCACTTGATTTGCTGCTATTTCAATCAACCCAATTTTCCTTGTCTTTGAAACAGAAAACATAAAGAAAACTCTACCTAGTGCAAATTCCACAACTCCTTGTCTGTATCACCTTCCATATTGGCGAAAACACTATCCTGTAAAGGGAAAGTGCGACGAGCCCCACGATGGACGCCAAGAAGAGAAGAAGGATTGCATGATTCTTCATATTGCCGGGGCGGTATATCATCCACGCTGCCATCACGTAGTCCACCCATATGGATACGGTGGACGCGATCAGGAGATATGAGAAAAAAGGCCATGTATACCTGGTTTGGACTCTGTAAAAGGGTAGAGTGGTGGACCGGATGAGAATGATCAAGAGGGAAGTAACTGAGGCAGCCACGTTGAAGAAGACGAAGACAAAGAAGCGACTCTGGTTGCTCAGGATGGCCTTCCCAGCTAGAGGGCCGTCTTGGAACACACCACCCGGCGGGTTGATCAACGTCGAAAACGCCTGCGTTGCGATGAGAACAGCAGCCACAACGCTAGTGTCCAAGGCCCCATCAACCTTCTTCTTCGGGAACTTGAAAGCTTGCCACCGCGTCTTTTCACATCCGGTGACGCATTCCGCTTCTCGAAGGCAGGCAATCATTTTCTCCCATTGAGGATGACAGTGCTCTCCAATTGCAATGTCCAGAGCTGTCTTCTTTTCTCTGTTGGTAGCGTTCTTCCTTACCAGTTTCTCCTTGAGTATGAAATTGACCAACTGTAGCTTTAAAAATTAGTCAACTGCGAGGAAGCAGTTTACATGGATATCTCTCTCTCTCTCTCTCTCTCTCTCTCTCTCTCTCCCCCCCCCCCCCCCCCCCCCCCCCCCCCCCCCCCACACACACACACACACATATCTAGTTATGTCAGTTGAGACAAGGCTTTTCCTTTTTCTCTCTATGTTTCTTTGGGTTTGTTGGTTGGGAGTTTCGGTAGTTAAAAATATCGTCGAGTCTCTCTTCCTCTATTTTGCTTTCTTTGTGTGTGTGTGGGACCTCATACGCCGAATTCCTGGCGTGAATTTGAAATCTGATCTATGAATCTTATCCCTCCATGAGACCATTTCCAACCTCTAGAAGATAAAGTATGTGTAGTTCATATTCTTTGTTTGATAGATCTTACGATATCTTAGCAAAAGGTCTAATTGTTGGAACTTCACTGAGAGCAGAAACAGTGTGCACAGCCCCTTTCTACTTGCCATTGCTGCCAGAGGATCAGCACGGGAGAGAAGACCTGTTCTTCTCTCTTTCTCAAAATTTTCTCAAGCGATGTGCTGCTTGATTCTTAAGATTGTCCAATCTCTCATAGAAAATGGACATGGGTGTATAAGAGGGTTGATTAACTACAAAAAAGCATGGATACACGTAAATAGTGAAAAGAAACTGTATATATAACTTCATTATCCAAATAAGATCTTGCGTGAATTTGTGATGAAATTCAATTTCAACAGATCAAAATAAAGTTATATACTGCATGACCTCTGCTAAAGTTTTGCATATTATACTCCGTACCTTCATACATTCTCTTTTCTTTTACAAATATTGAGGTAGGAGATAATCTCTTTCATACTTATGGAGAATTTTATGGACATACATTCACATAGTGCTACAAAAATATAGTCAAACAAACACCCTTTAAAGCAAGTTATTCAAATAACACCAATGATCCTATAGATTGTTCAAGGAGAAAACATTTCATAATTAACTACCATATGTTGACCATGCTACAAGCTAAAATACATTGTAACTCTCGCATTTCATGAGCATTATGATTGAATCTATGCTCTAATTTATAATCGAATTAAGATATCTTTTCTTGAGGCTAACTCTAAAAACCTAAGGATAATACTAACCAGTAAAATAAAAGTATTAATCATGAGAACATCCTTCAAACGAGACTTTGATGGGAAAGTTGTAAAATTAACGAGAGAGACAAGGAGGGAGCGAGAGAGAGAGAGAGAGAGAGAGAGAGAGAGAGAGAGAGAGAGAGAGAGAGAGAGAGAGAGAGAACACAAGGAGTTACGTGGTTCGGTCAAACTTGACCTACGTCCACGGAGACTTTCCTCTCTACTATACTCAAGGATTATGGAATGCTCTCTTACAACGATTCTGAGGGAAAGGAAAGAATGCTAAATAGAAGATTTCAGGCTGGTCTGTCAAGATCCAAAAATTTTGGATCTTGATTACAATTTAGAGTTTCTTTCCCTTTGAAATAGATTTTGGTATCTTCATATGTTGGAGCATTTGTTGCTTTCCCTTTTCCAGCGTCAATAGCATTTCTTCCATATTTGGCTTGAGATTCAAATTTTGATTTACCTTGCATAGGTGGCAAGGAGGTTGGAGCGGCAACCTTATCTTTAACATGCCCCTTCGATCCAACCTCCATTTCGAGGACGTTTATCATTTCCTTGAGAGAATGAAATCTTGGCCCTGGTAACGCCTTAGTGAAGATGTCAGCTAATTGTTTTTCTGATGGAACATATTTAATCTCAATCGTGTTGTCTGCCACCTTCTCTCTGACGAAATGATAGTCAATTTCTATATGTTTTGTTCGTGCATGAAAAATTGGATTTGCCGCCAGGTATGTTGCTCCAATGTTGTCACACCACAAGATTGGTTTTTGTTCGTTCT
>JAANDH010001867.1:17138-28109 GCA_011799765.1 Nymphaea thermarum | reverse complement strand
AGTTTTTTTTTTCTTCAACACTCTACAGCAACACCCTTTTTTTCTTCTTAGGAATTGCTCTTTTACTATTGCATCTCTGCCTTACTGACATACTGATATCACCAACTCATGTCTTCTGTTCTGTCTCTAAGAGGTCAATTTCAAATACCCATCTGATTGCCTTCAGAAAAACCAAAGAAATTAGACAGTTTTTCTGCTCGCCATGTTTGAGACTTCCATTTATGGGTTTCTCCTTTCCCTTCTGATTGTGCGCAATGGCTACGGAAAAGCCTGAGGAGGATTTGGAAGAAGGTTTGCATTCGGTTTACGATTCAAGCTAGGACAGCCTCAGTTTCTCTGATGCAGAGGACCGTTCATGGCACTCTCCTCTGAATCCTTTTGATTCTAACGGAGGCTCTTATGATGATGAATATAGTTACTCGGATGTCTCTGATCTTGAAATGGGTGGGGCATCGGATCCACAGAGGAACTATGTTTTTGAGTACTCTCATGTGGATTTGGTGATGCTAGAGCAGAAGCTGCTAGGGGTCTCCTGGTTCGGCGGATCCCAACCAGCCCCCTAACGGTTTCGGCTCCATCCTCACAAAATCCACATCTGAGTACTCAAAAACAGAGTTCCTCTGTGGATCCGACACCCCACCCATCTCAAGATCAGAGACATCTGAGTAGTTACATTCATCATCATAAGAGCCGTCATTAGAATCAAAAGGATTCAAAGGAGAGCGCCATGAGCGGTCCTCTGCATCAGAGAAACTGAGGCCGTCCATGCTTGATTCATAAACAGAATGCAAACCTTCTTCCAAATCCTACTCAGGCTTTTCCCTAGCCATTGCACACAATGAGAAGGGAAAGGAGAAACCCAGAAATGGAAGACTCAAAAATGGTCAGTGGCCAGCTTTTTGTGGTTGAATATTACTTGATTATTTTAGTTACCTTTTTGTTGGTTGATATAGTTAGTAAAAATTGACACACTGGCAAATATTATTTAGCGTAAATTTGATTTAAGGATTTTTGGATTCCTTAACTTTAGTGACATTGCAAATTGCTACTAAGCTTGCTTAATAGCACATATATGTATGACATTTTGTGACTATTTGCAAACATCACTAAAGGCCTACTAAAGACGTAATTGAAGATCTTTACTTCATATTGCGTAAAAAGTGAAAGTACATACACTAAAAGAAAATCTTTTTCCCGGCAATATAAAATTTAATGTCAATAAAGTAAGTTTTTGGTACACACGAATGTATAAGTACAATAATAACAAAGACATACCTCCCAGATAGCTGGTTCCGATAGCTGATTCCGATTCTGATTCCAGATAACCGGAGGATTCAGAATCGAAACCAGCTATCTGTTAGTCCTTATGATAAATAGGGAAAGTAGTGAGCTCAAGATAAACCTGCTTTATTGTGTACCCACATGAAATGTAGTGAGCTCCCTAACATTATTGAAACTCTCCATGCACCATCTTCTGTTCCAGATGCTTTAATTACTGGAAAGTATCCACCATAGTGGGCTGAGCTTGGAGATATCGTACCGTACATGAAGGGACGGAACCACGTTAAAAGTCCTCCCTCTCTCCCTCTCTTTGTCTCTTCGCGAGATTCTGTGGTTCGTCTTGTGCAAAGAAATGTCCAGTTTGCCATTAGGTTGAAGCGCCGCTGCCCTTCTGCGGTTGGGTGATTGTGTCGCTCCGTCTTTCCTTTTCTTTCTTATGTTTTTGTGCATTGTATAGTATATTTCTTCTTCCTGCTTCTGTTTTTGTGGTATGTTTTTGTGTGGATTGTTTTTATATTTAGGGGAGTTCTTGTCCCCAAATTTTGTTATATATTCCCATTTTATCGGCTCTCTCTCTCTCTCTCTCTCTCTCAAATTGTTTACTTTGTAAAGCAATGCCAGAAATATATAGGGGCTGTATAAGCAAGGAAGAGCCAATAAATTTTCTTGAAAGGAGGCCGAATTATTGTTTCAAAATTATAACTGAGCCCAGCAAATAAATTTTCAAAATTTTTATATAAAATAAATGAACATTTAAATAATTTACATATGAATTAAAAAATCAACAAAAATACAAAATGATAGTATAATGACTTAAAAATTTCGTGCGACACCCACATCACTAAAAAAACCAGTTACAGCAACAGGATTCGAGCTGAATACGCATTTTTGTGCTAATTGCACTAAGTACCCAAGTACAAAACAAAAAACCTCTCAACGTTTCTATGTTTTACAAAAAATTGTTGAGCTTTCGAAATTTTACATTTGATGCTTAGATTTAAAAAGCATAAAAGCCCGTGTTTTATCCAAGGCAGGGTTTGCTTCTTATGGGCCAACCCAGGGCTGCATGACAAGTCGAGCCAGCTCCACTCGAACTCGTTCGTTTGAACTCGGCTCTAACTTGAATCGAGCTTGAGTTCAATTGTATGCTCGAAATGTTAAATGAGCTGACTTCAAGTTGTATGAACTCAACTTGTTTGAACTCAATTTGACTCGGCTTCATAATAAACATTGAATTATAATGAGTAAATGTTTAAATGCATAGTTACTAAAAGAGTTAATAGCGTTACACAAAACGGCACATGTTTAACATAGTCGAGTTAAACAAGTGGAGTTCTGCATTGTATTGTTGAGTTGAGCTCGAGCTTGTCATACCGACCTCTATTCGAGTTCAAATTCGACCTCTATTCGAGTTCGCCCTTGACTTGGTCTCACTTGTCTGATTCAAGTTATTTTAGAACTCGACCAAGTCGACAAGTCAACTCACTAACCCAGTCATCAGCGGACCCGAGTTCGACTTTTGGGTTTACCAACTGGCAATAAGCAGCTAATGTTTAACGGCTTGTTGCCGGGTCTACTGAGATGGGGATTGAAGCAGCAGGAAAATCCTATCTCGGCCACTAACCTACTCATAAAAATTAAATGAATAGTGGACTAAGAAATTTTGGAGAGAGGGTCAATAATATATGAATTTTTAATTGGGCAAAGCAGTGATATCTAAATATATGTATATTTTATTTTTGTTGAAGTTAGGGAGGACAGGTGCCCCCCTCCCCAACCTTATATTATCACACATATGCAATTTTAAAACTAAGTATGTTTTCTTTAAACATGACTTTGACGATCTTGATCAAGAGCTTTCGGACTAGAACAACCAGTATCTTTGTTTTCTCCCTCTTGGTTTTCTCCACCTTGGTTTTCTCCCTCTTGGTTTTCTTCCCCTTTGTTTTCTCCCTCGTGATCAATAATCGAAGTAATCGAACTCGAAACATATCAAAAACTAAAGGGACATAGTCACGTAGATGATAGATTACGCAAGCAATGTAGAATAAAAATGTAAGTGTTGAAAGGAAGTTAACTTTTTGTTTTTGTTGTCTTTATTTACAACTGTCTTTGCATTGACCATGTGTGCCAACAACAGCTTTGACATTATACTGTGTATGATGCTTACGTTAACCAAATCCGAATCATTGCCCCCAAGAACAATTGAAAATTTGTTACTTATATATTTAGTGATTTATGAAGAAAATTTTTTACTCCGCCCCTACTCGAAAGGTCTAGTGACTACCGGACTGAGTCGTGCTCAGAGTTTTTATGCTTACAAAGGTAATTAAAAACTTTGGATCATTCTTTCATTCATGACAAAGACTTTCTCACTAATTTCTTTTATTCATAGTCTGGCCGACCTCATGGACCAGCCTTGCGATGCAACATGCCAATGTGTATTAAGATTGACACAATGAGACACGATCAACCAACAAAAACTAATCGGACAACAGTTGGATGAATTTGATCGTGGCGGAAACGGCATTTTGAGCCGCAAGAGTGGAGTAAGTGTTGGCTTCATTCGAGAGGGAAGAGCCGCCGCCGGCGAGATCGGAGAGTGACCGGATAACAATGAACGGTGTCCTCTGCTGGAGGCAGATGAGAGCCACTGCAGCGCTCTCCATGTCCACCGGTGTCACGTTGAACTTCTTGTAGATGAAGCTCCGGTAAGCTGCATTATCAAGGTATACGTTGGCGCTTATCCCCCTTTTCACCCTCACCATCACTGGAGCCCTCAGAAGGCAGGTTGTCGAGTTTATGCATCTCTCAAGCTTTAGGCCCTGCATTCCGCCAATCAAACGGAAGCTGTATAGTTGAATATGAAAGCCAATATGGGTGAGGGGAACGATTAACTTGAATATGAAAGCAAATATGGATGAGGGGAACGATTAACTTCGTTGCCTGGCCAAGAGCCGAAGTCCCCTCCTTCCCTTTTCTCTAGGATCCAGAATTACATCAATACCAAGTGGCGAGATCTCTGTGAGGTTCACCTGCATCTAGAACTCATCTTCTTTATGGTACCGGGCCATAGCTCTCAACAAGTCACACTCAAGATGTGTTTCTTTATGCACCTCAAGTTCGCCTTTTTGAGCTATGTCCCTCGGGGCTGAATATGGAAGCAATTACTTCAAGGTATGTATAATTAGGGGTGAACAGTAACCGAGTCGGGCCCATATTAAGTTCAGCCAGTTCGAGCTCAACTCGACTAATGAAACTCGAGTAGCTCGAGCTCAAGAATAGCTTGACAAAAGCAGCTCGAGCACGACTCGGCAATTAGGCTCGACAAACTTGAATGAGCTTTTTTATAATCTTATATAATTAATTAATGTCATTATACTGGTTTTTAAATTAAAAAAAAAAGAGTTGAATATTTAAAAAATCGCTAAACATCATTTCAAGCCAAGTTGAGCTTTAACTATTCGAGTTCAATGAACTCGCACTCAACTTGATTATTTGAAGGAGTCGACTCATGAACTCGAGCTCGACTCGTTAAGCAAATGACTCGGATCGAACTCATTCACGAGTCGAGCTTTACGAGTGGAGCTCGAGTAGCTTGACTTGTTGTTCACTCCTATATATAATGATAGGAAAACATTTTTAGAAAATGAAAAAGCTTANAAAGCTTAAGAAAACATGCCTAACTTTCAGTTGGGCATCACAAAAACAAGCTTTAAGTTTGATCACCTTTCATCTAATGGGTTTTGTATGTGCTAAAATAGTCATTAGAACTACCCACTTAGTATACCATTATCAATATACTGATCATAAGCCTGTGTATGAGTAATGTCTAGTAAATGTTGTATAAGACACGAGGCGCGCCCTAATCCAGATTTCTTTAGTTGGAACCAGCCTCAAACTCGTGTGGTTAAATAGACACTTTTGAAATGAGGGTTCAAACTTAGTAGAAGTTCCTTAGTCAGATGGGCACATGGAATGTCTCCCCATCTAAGTGAAAGCAAAAAATTTCAAAGGCCTCATTAGTGTCTAATGTATATTGGTCCCATCCGATTGGCTCAAGATAGCACTTACCTCTAGTTTCTTGCTGAGATTGAAGTAGGTTGTGTCCACGGGAACCCAAAATGCGTGTTGCCGGACTTCAGGTGTGCCGTCGACGGGGAAGACCTCCTCAGGCTGGTACCAAACATTGTTGAGCAGGTTGTCCCCGGTCCCTGTGATGTTCTGGAAGTCTGCAAAGTGAAGGTACCCGATGTCCCTTGTGTAGTCACCGTTTGATTCAAGTGCCAGGGCGTCCTTTGGTCCATCCCCGTACCTCTGTCCGAAGATATATACATTTAAAACCCAAATCGTACAGAAATACAAACAGTGGACTCATACGGGATTGGATTTGGTATAAGGAGAATAAAATTTGGGCAGAAGTCCAGTGATAACTTGTTTTGGTCACTACATTCAATCTAATTTCAAAATAGATGTCAACTCAATACAAATGTAGTAAGTTCCAGAAAACTGAGCTGATCAACGAAAGATTAGATATCTTAAGATTGGCAATTAATGTACTTTTTAAAAATTTAACTTTATGCATATAATTTTAAAGTGTGATTTGATGAGAAAGAAGGTTCTCTTATAAAAAAAAAAAAAAAAAAAATTGTTGGCTCTATTGTAACATTTAATTTTTCATAGAAAAGGACACAACAGCTTTCATGAAAATAACTTGAATTACTATATTAAACTCATACACATGTGGACATGTTTACATTTGGTTTTAGCAGAAAAGTCTCCGACCCAAGTGGTATAAAATATATTATCATTTCTAATCTGACCCAAGTGATATAAAATATGTTGTCACTTCTGATCTAGACAATTGTCAACTAAGTCCATACAAAATTGTCTTGGCTACTAGTTGTCAAGATTTAACGTTAATATATATGTGAGTTAATGACGCTGCGTGTTGCGCATAAAATTAAAAATCTATCATTAAAGGACAGTCCACAAAAGACTAAGGACAGTTATGATAAGACAATGATCTCTCTCTCTCTTTGTACAGGGACGAAATCAAAAAAATTTTTATGATGTCTCTCTCTTTTTGTACAGGGACGAAATAAAAAAAAATTATGATGTCTTTCTCTCTCTCTCTTTGTACAGGGACGAAATCAAAAAAAAATTTTATGATGATCCAATTAAAGTTTCTAAATTTTGATACCAAACGAAATTATCATTTTTTAAAATTTTTATAAAGGATAATTAAAATTTTGTAAAATTTACATGTTAATTTTTAAAAAAACAAATTGAGTTGGGGCCAGGGCCGGCATTGGGCCCTGCCTGCTACCGCCCTCCGAGAAATGTGTTGAAATGTAGGCAGTGAACAAGATATACACTCAAAGCATTACTCACTATAATGATCATAAAAATAAGGTATTCTTTCAGCTTTGCTGCAAGTATCAAATCTGGTGATATAGAAACTAGTGAGACTGGATTGCAGATGGATCTAGTAACAAAAAGCTAATAATGCCCTAATGCCTGCTTGGGACTGCTTGTAACCCTATTTGGAAGATAATAAGTGAAGTGGGGAGTTCTACTTGCTTGAAGTGGTGTAGAGCAACCAGGCTGCAAGGCTGCCAATACAAAAGAGGTTCAAACATTGAATCTTGTGGTTACTGGTTACATTCCAGTGTTATCTTCCTCAACCTTAAACGGTGGTGAATGTGATATTTGAGTTGAAATGTTCCTACCAAAAAAAAAAAAAATGGTGCATGAAATTTTACACACGAAAACCGCGTATATAACCAGCTTCGCTAACTAGGCCAAATCCATGTAGATCTCTCTTTTGCTTTTTTTTTTTTTTGTCCGATTCCGCATAATTATAAAAGAAGAAAAGGATAGAATTGGACTACGTATATATATATCTACGTATCCAAAAGGTTTAGACTTATCTTTACCATAGTCCACTTCATTGAATTGTATCATCTTACTTGTTTTCGGACCTCATTTTTCCAAAACCAGAATCGGGATCCACCTAATATAAGATCAAGCATTGATAAGTGATGAGGTCGGTTCTTTACTGAATCTCAGTCATATATCTAACTCATATACTCTAAATTTTGGTGATAGAATCATGTACTGAAAGCGGTCGTATTTGGATTATCTTTACCAGATCCAACTAAAAGGATTTGAAATCCAATTGATAAAGGGGCATATTGGCAAAGAACTACTAGCCAACTCTTCTTGGTGCCATTATGCTTCTCAAGATATTCTTCTTCATTAGTAAGGAAAAATGCATACATACCTGCCAATTCCAAAGGCCAGTATGAGCCCAATACTGGGGAATGGTCACATCTCCAATCTCTAAGGCTGAGTTTGCATTTCCTGCTATCCCATAATGCACCACTCCTTTAACTTTGAACAGAGTCAGTAACAATTGAGTTGTTATCCCTGCATTCACCTGTGAAGGGAGAAGAACAAAACCCATGAATGAATTATCAAAATACATCTGACTAATCTCATTATTGTATTATTTTCAAGTTTCATTCCAAATTAATACCATGCTTAATCCTGTCATAACTATAATCACTTTCTTCCCTTCCACTGTGCCAAACCTAAACCTTCTGCCTGCAAGAGAAACCACACAAGACGATGATCAGTTTTGCTTTTCTGCGACAGTTAAAATGAAATTTTGTTTACAACAGAGTGCAGTAAAACGAAAAACATAAAAGCAACGGTGTCTTTTCTAAAATTTGTCTTAAAAAAAACAACTGATAATAAGGTTCGGCCAATGCGGCGTTGTATACGATTTATCGGCCAATGCGGCGTCGACTGACCCATCTCTTTATCCACTCATTTTCTGTTGGGTGGGCGGCGCCGGAGTTTTGTGAAAAAATTCCGGCGGCTTCGACTACCGTGTATACGACTGGAACGACTGTCTTCTACCTTTCAAACACTGTTGATTCCTTGCAAGGCACCACGAACGGACTTTTCTTGCCGATAAGGGAGGATGGTGACCAAAGCAAGCACCTCCAAGAAACCCCGAAAGTTCAGCGTGTTCACAGAACCTGTTGTTTTACTCTTAAGGGCCGAGCTTTAAGACCGACCATGTTATTTGTTATGGCATTTTATCCAGGACGATAAAATACTTACTTTAATACACAAGCCTGGCCTCATTGAGATTTTCGAAAATAAAAATTTAATTGCCATAATAAAAATTTTTATTGTGATGAGATGGAACATTACCAGAAATGTCGATGTTTATGCATGGGAATTTTTTTGCATGGACCTAAAGAGGTCCGACTTTTTTGCATGGGAATTTTTTTCGATTTCAATGAAAAATGCACAGTAAAACCATACAAACTTGAAAAAAAAAAAAAAACTATGACCCTCGTAGTATTTTTCTTGTGCATCAAACGGACCTAAGTTTTATGTGAAGACAAAAATTTTATTATTGCTTTAACCAATTATTAAAATGGTAGTTCCATTTCATGACGCAGAAAATGACAGAAATTCCTTTAATTTGTTTTTTCTTTAAGTGAAAAAAGACGTTCTGGCTTACATTTAGAAAACACAGTTTTCACGTGGTTCTTCTATATAGCATAGCCTACATGAGGCATTTGTTTTATGTGAAACCCTTATTTCGAAAATCAGAAATGTGTTGAGGCTTCTTTTCGGATTACAGTAAGAAAGAGGCCTCCTAAACGAAAACATTTCCTCATCTATAGCTGTTCAACGGAAGCAGCTGGGGGCATCAAATTTTTGACTTTGAATGTAAAAATAGTGGTTCAAATGAATTGCTTTCATACGTAGCAACGTGGCTGCGTATTAAGATGAACAACTGTGCCGTAGTTGTTGAAACTTTATTTCTCTTGTAATTGAAATTCCTTCTAAAGTTTTAATAGATGTGGATAACGTAGCTGGTCGAGCTAAGGGCACATCAGCAGATGTGCTTCTACTTTGATTTCCGTATGCTTCAATAATTGACGGGAACAATGTTCCGGATCCGAAGACTTTCGGCCTTTTCTTTCGATAGTAAGTTTCTAATTCTCTCACTTTTTTTTTTATTTTCACTTTTTATAAAACTAAAGAAGTGCCTAAACTGTCATTTCTTTCCCCATCATCATCTACCCCTAAATTATATTCTTATCGTTTTAGCTGACAGTTGATTGTTTTTCGAGTTAACAAAAGTTTTCTTCACTCTCTTATTTGACGTTTGTTAAAAAGAAAGGCATGGCCCTTATTAAGAAAAATTGCTAAAGTTGATAACTTATCGGGCCGGCCCAATGCCATCATTTTTGGGCCCAAGCCAAGGCCCGAGTTGGGCCCATCCGATGCCTAGGCTTACCCACAGTCAGTAAACAATAAAACTTTTAATTAAATTAAATTCTTAACAAGTTTTAATGAAAAATTAATAATAAATAAATATTTTGTGGGTTGTTTGACAGTACAGATATTTTGTGAATGTCCATGTATTTATCTTAAAAATTAAGGCATGACACTAGATCTATTATTTCGTGAACCAACCTTAACCATTGGAGCATATTCATGAGATATATATAAAGTGTCCATGCTACCAACTGCTTCTTAATAGTCATTCGACAGCATAAATATTTTATGAGTATCTCATAAATAAACCCTGAAACACCAGAAATAGGATTACATGAATCTGACTAAATATTTGTTAGAGCAGATTAATAGAACACTTACATAATATCTCCACTGCAAAACGACCCCTTAACTTGTTGTTGGCTTGTGCTAGAATGCTTAATAATTACATCAAAGAGGGATATCAATTACGTGAAAATGTATTATAAGTATCATAGCGTGTCGGTGTATCACAGTTACGCCTTTGTTTTAAAGCTAAAACGATATTTACAACCTAAATATTCCTTCACATCTCATTATATATTCACATCCGCATCAAAAACTTTAGTTTTTTCTTAATTGTTTTAATCAAATTGGACTGATATTTTCAAAACAGTGCTCTCTTGCACATTTTCAATAACTTGATGGGATCATTTTTTTTTTCACTCAAAACGACGTTTTGAGGAAAAGAGCACTGTTTCATTTCTTTTAAATAATGTCGACAACCTTAGTTGTAAGTCATGCTATGAGCAATCAATTTTCCTATTATCAAATTAATTCACCTATGTGATTCTTTTTTTTTATTAACCATTTAATACTTCTGATGGTTTTCTTTTTAAACAACAATGATAATGATAATAAGCACTTATAGATAATATCAATGAAAGTTTCCAATAGTTTTCAAAAGCACAATGTAAAACCCTTTAACAAGTTTCAAAAAGTGAAAGCCAGGTTTTTGACAGCTAATCCAAACACATAAACCAGGATCTAGTGAAATTTTTTTGTTTTGATTATGGATCTGATTCAGTATGCAGTTTCAGAATAAAGCTGGTTCCATCTTGCGATCTTGATCCGGGAACAGGGACTGGATACTGATCTAATGCCAACAAAAGCGACTAGAAACAGTTTGCATATGGCACATCTCTCTTGCCCATGCATGTTCAGGGGCCGATTTGCTCAGTGATTTCCAACCACTGAAAGTAGTGCGTAAATACAAAAGAAGAGTACCTAATGCAAGAGGGGGCCCAGTCTCTCTGCATGCCAAAACAAACACCCCATGCTCTCTATCTCTCTCTCCCCCCGTCCCCTTACCTCTCCGTCTCTTGTTTGCCCTTTGTTTCC
>JAANDH010001866.1:0-18573 GCA_011799765.1 Nymphaea thermarum | reverse complement strand
CCTATGCTGTTAGCAAAGTGAGTCAATTTATGGATAAGCCCAAGAAAGTTCATTGGGATGCTGCTATGATGATTCTTAGATATCTAAAGAGTTCACCAGGAAAGGGACTCTTCTTCCAGAATGGTACTTCTCTCACTGTATCTGTGTATGTTGATGCTGACTATGCAGGATGCCCCTCTGACAGAAAGTCTACTACTGGCTTCTGTGTGTTCATTGGATCTGACTTGGTTACATGGAAGAGTAAAAAGCAGACAGTGGTTGCCAGATCAAGTGCCGAATCTGAGTATAGAGCTATGGCACAGGCTACTGCTGAAGTTATGTGGGTTAGATCATTGATGTTGGATCTAAATGTCGAAGTACCTCTTCCTATGCAGTTGTTATGTGATAACAAGGCTGCACTTTTTATTGCAAATAATCCGGCGTTTCATGAGAGAACCAAGCATGTTGAAGTAGACTGTCACTATACCAGAGACATCATTCAAAAGGGCTTTGTAAGTGCCTCACATGTTTCATCTACAGGGCAGACGGCTGATATCTTCACTAAGGCTCTTGCAAGGGGACCATTCCAAAGCTGCTGTTCCAAGTTGTGCCTATTTGACATATACGCTCCAACTTGAGGGGGAGTGTTAAGATAGGGTTATATTCAGCTTTAAGCTAGAGAGGGTACTTCTGTAATATTTTTATTCTTTTATAGTTCTCCTGTACTTTCACCCTCTCCTCTAGTCTATATAAAGAGGAGTTAGGGCAGATTTCAAGTTAATCAAATTCTTCTCCTCTCAACTTTATCAGTTGTAATATGGACCGGGTCCATTTCTGGACCCGGTCCTTCTGGGGCGCGGGTACCGAGGGCGGCTCGGTACCCTAGGCACCATCTCCTCTCTCCCCTATATATTCTCACTTACGTGTTATTGTTGAAGTTAAGTGAATAAAATTTTCTCTCTCCTAGGGTTGCGGTGTGCCCCTAGGTCAGAGCTTCCCCGTGGTTTTTCACCTCTTCCTGAGGTTTTTCACGTATATTCTTGTGTTCGCTCTTTGCTCTCCTCTTGTGGTCTGCGTTTCTACAGCCCCCAACCAAGATGATCTTGCAAGCAAACTTAACAACAAGAAATTTCTTCCATAAGACTTTGTACAACTTTGTACATGAATCATTATGGCAAGGCTTTTCTCACATTCATGTTATGGTGAAACCGTATCATAGGAGACAACTAAAACATGTTCTTCAGTCATTCCTTCAAGAGGAAGCATTATAAAGGAGGCTACTGCAAAAGCAAATAATTGATACAATGAGTTTAAAAAGCAAATAATTGATACAATGAGCAGAACAATTATGGTACGTGGATGGACAAGCAAAAATTGATGAAGTCCCACAAAACCTATCGGTTTGTCTACCAAAATCATTTTTATGATATTTTGATATGTCAAGTGGAACTGAAGACAACTGGAAGATTGGATGTTACATTAATGAGGTAGTAGAAGCAGTTGGGTCACTTAATGTGATTCGCATTAGAATAGATTATATACAAAAGTATTGTTCTTGAGTATTTATTATCAAGGTTTTTCTCATGTATTCACTTTCGCAAAGTTTTTTTTTCTTAGGAAAAGATTGAATTCAAAAAATTAAAATATGTAACAAAATAATAATAAATTCTAAAATTATTAATCCGCAATTTTCTTAGAAGAAATTGATAACAAGTCATGATACTTGTTAAAATGTTAAAAGGAACAAAAAAAGTTTAAATATACTTAAAATTCATGATATTTTCCATGATAAAATCCTTTTTTCATTCTTTTTGGGTAGTGTCACAGTGAAAATGTTGTGATATTAAAATGAGAAAAATGAAAAGCAAGACAAAAATCATGTTGAAAAAAAAAACATGAAAAACAAATTTATCGTGTGTTTTCATGATTTGTTCATTTTTATCTTTTTTAACATCAATATCACCATGGATTCAATTTTAAACTTAAACTAAATTATCTTTCGTTATTTTTATCACCATTAAAACCATAGCCACAAATATCGCGATATTTTTGAAAATAGTGTGATATTAAATAAATAAATAAGAAAAACAATAAAAAAAGGGGAAAATATCGTGATATATTGAAAAAATAGTTACTAGTTTTTATTTAGTGATTTTTTGTGATTTTTTTGTTTATTTTTTATTTCATTTTTCTGTTTTTATTTTTTTCAACTTTGGTTTCATTGTTTTATTTCCTCTTGTTTTAGGTATTTAAGTAACATAACCTCCTAAATGCAATACAATACTTATTTGTTTTTTATTTCTTGTATTTTTACCTCACATTTTGATTTTTCATTTAAAAAGAAAAAACTCAGAGATTTTCCCCAAAAAAACAACTATGCCAATAAATACCTGAGAAAAACCTCGCCGATAAAAACCCAAGAATGATATTTTTGCGTCTATGATTAAAACATTCTTGTTGTCACTTTCATCTATTTTGTTTATTTCTTCTTATTTTAGTTTTTACTTCATATTTAGAATTTTTTTCATTTTTTATGTTTGCTGCAATTTTCCTGAGTTCTTGATCAAACCAACTTTGTCGAAAAATACAAGCGAAAACAATATTAGTGACAATGTTTTATATTGTCACAATACTTCTGAAAATATCATTTATATTTTGTAGCTTTGCTATAAATAGCATAGTAAACTTGAAAGCTACTATGACAACAACTATGACCACATACACCACCTATGACCACAATAAGAACTTCCTCTATAGCGCCAGGCAAAACATTGGTCTTATGCTTGAAACCTTGGTAAAGATGGATGGGCTAAGTCACATGGGTACTTCAGTAAGGTCCACGTACCCGTGTCGCCGTACCCGTACCCAAAATGGGTACTTTGACACTTGGGTACCTATAGATCCAAACTGCTTAATTTTACTTTTGATCTAATTTTTTCCACCTTACTTTTTA
The DNA here is from genome assembly GCA_011799765.1 of Nymphaea thermarum. Taxonomy (NCBI): domain Eukaryota; kingdom Viridiplantae; phylum Streptophyta; class Magnoliopsida; order Nymphaeales; family Nymphaeaceae; genus Nymphaea; species Nymphaea thermarum. The sequence goes on along the minus strand of JAANDH010001866.1, from coordinate 15,641 downwards.
TTATATTCTTTGGATGTGAAAATTCGATTGACGTTCATATTTGGCTAGGGGGCTGCTCGGTTGTCCATTTGTTTAAAGTTTTTCATATGTTTCTTAAACAAACTGCTGCAAGAGCCGTTGATATATATTTTCTATGTTATTTATTTGTTTATGTTGATGTATATTCTTTATTTTTATACATATTTTCTAAGTATTTCTTATTGTTTATATACATATACGGCCGTACCCCCGCACCCAAGTTTTTTTGAAAATGGTCAGTACCCGTACCCGTACCTATGTGACATAGTAGATGGGACTACAACATGCTTAGGGAGTGCATTTGTATTGCTCTTTGTTGTCAAACCATGGATTGTCACTAACCTAGCAGAAGGACTAGCCAGTCCTATTCAACAGAAAAAATGAGGGAAAAAAATAAGAGGAAAAGGAAAAACAAGAGAAAGGGTCAACACAGGGGTTTTAAAAAGTTCACCTTAATCAACAATATAAAAGATAGAACAAACAAAAGAATAAGTTTAAAGTGAGTGTATATATATATATATATATATATATATATATATATATATATATATATAATATATATATAATATATATATAATATATATATATATATATATATATACACTCACTTTAAACTTATTCTTTTGTAAATGTGTTTTTAACTACAAAGTGACCAACCAATCACCCATCAACTGGGTGACAATGTCTATAGTCAGTTAACTAGTTCATAACTTAAAATCGCTAAGGCCCAAATCATGGACTGTTTGACCAACTTGGTTAGCTGGTCAAGGACTATTCTCTAACTGACCAGTACCAGTTGCATTCATTGCTTTTTTGTCCCTTTTCTGAATATGTTTAGAAAGAAAGTTCTGGTTTCAAATTACTTTTCCAGAAAACATTTAAAAAAATGTTAACTGTAACATAATATTCATATTATTATGTCCTATCTTAACAGATTGTAGCTTACCCACGAATAATCGAATATACTCCCAGGTTTTTCTTTAAGAGGTTTTCCTCAGGTAGCAATCGAGAAGATTGATTTTTCTCAGGAAAATTTCAAGAATTCAAAAAAAACTAAATAAAATGGTAATAGAAACAATTATGGAGATTATGAGCTTTCTACAAATTTTCTGATAGTAACTTAGTAAATGATTAGAACAATTGTTAATAAGTTAAAAAAAAAACTTTTAATTATCTTCAAACATTATTTTAAAATCTCTCAGAAAATATTGCAATATTCTTGAGAAAAATTGAAATTGGTAGTATTTTCTAAATATTGTAATAGATTCTCTTTTTAGGTTTTTTTTTTGGAAATATTGCAATATTACTTGGAGAAATTGAAATTGGCAGTATTTTAAAAATAGTGTAATAACTTCTCCTTTGTTTTGTTTTATTTCTTTTGGCTTCATTGTGATATTCTAAAAATATAAGTGATATTTATGACCATACATTGTAGTATTATGATGACCATATTTTAATGCACTTCTCATAACCTAATGGAACATGCTTGTAATTTGTAAGTTTGTTTGTTTGCATACCTTTTTGTATATCAAATAGATCAACTTTGTTTAATAGTTATGCTTGAATATTTACTGTGTTTCTGTATTATGCAACACAGCTGGTTTAATCTACACATTGTCCCACTCCTAGCCCAACCTCCCCCCTTCTTTAATCTTTCAAAGAGACCAATATATTCACCCATATTTGAGATAGTTTCTTGGTTCAGATAGTGAAAGTTGTGGTCTTGTATAGATAGTTTCTTGGTTTCAGCATTGTTGTCTTCCTACATGACTATTTCTTTTGTTGATTTTAATTTTTTAGGAAGCAACTTGGACAATCTAATCCCATTTAGCTTTTTTAGGGGCTTGATTAATTTTTGTGCAATTTTCAATTTTGACTACATAGTTAAATGCTTCACACATATAAGAACTTGTGAGAAGGTTCGCTAGGATGGTCAGGATCATATGACCTTCATTAACTAGGTTCTATATGAAAAATTTTGATAATGTGGAAATTTGACTGACATAAAAAGGAATGAGGAAAATGTTAGCTTCAAATAAGTGGAGTTCTTTACTACTTGTGAAGAAAAAATACAGACTTCCTTAATGAATAACGGCATTATTTTTCTACATTTTGGAAAACATGTGACTTGTTTATGTAGGTGATTGTGCAACCAGTCAAAGCATTGAGAAGTGTTGGTTCGCAGTGGAAGACCAAATAGACCCTACGAGGTTATGAGTAAAAAAAAATATCATAGGAAGGTCATTCATGGGAAATGGACCTCATGGAATCAACATATTCATGTTCGATGATATTTTCTGAATCATACCATCAGATCTCCTAATCCATACAGAAGAAAGGAAAGGGAGGAAAGGCATTCAAATCCCATTTAGTCTTCAATTCCAATTCAAGAGGTGCATGAGGCTTGTTTTTTTTTTTTTATGAGGCTAGAGACATGTATGCTGCAATATATTCTGAAAAACCTATGGGACTTTGATTCCAATTCTAGGGGGCCATGAAGCATTCTTCCATGGAGCTAGATATGTGTGCTGCAAACTATTGGATGTAAGAAGAAACTACATAATCGATTTGTATATGCAGCCATCTATCTACCAGAGGTGTTGTCTCTTTGTGTGCTATAACCAAAACTGTGGCTGAAAATTATCGTGTCTACTGTTTCCAATGATATTATCACTAACCTGGCCTCACTTATTAAACCATCAAACGATAAACTTCTTTTTCTGAAATTAAATAATGATGTCCACAAAATAGACCCCCAAAAGAGCAAGTAGTATGAGTGAAGTTCGTGTGTGCTAGTAATCAATGGATAATGACCTTTTTCCCTTCACACCAAACCCTCTCTGATTCAGAAGACAAGAAAGCTAACATATTGTCCCATCTTTATACCGACCAGGAAGGTGTGATGAGATTATGCATGTCAGTGTTCCCATTTCAATAGGAAGCCGTACCGCCAGATGCACGGCTGCTATCGTGCTCATGCTTCCAGCAGATATGCATTATTCAACAACTACATCTCTGTTTTTAGTAGTCCTTACAAGGAATGCCTGATCTACCATTCAAGCACGCAACCAGTCATTCACAAATGTTCAACGCGTTCAATCCCTAGGGAAGAAAAGAGAAATCAAAGGAGATTCCATGACTAAAATTGAGCATTCATTAGTGCATCAAAATCCAGGACACAAGTACAATTGTAGGATGTGGATGCAATATGATCATAGTGCTAAACCAGCATTCCGTCGCAGGCAAGAAAGCCTTCATCCTAAAACAAGAAGCATAGCGTAAAAGCGCGAGTTCTTCATGAACCCAGTGAGGTGGACGGAGCAAATGACCAAAAAGTTGGCGAATAGAAACTAGACATAAAAGCAGAAACTCCCAAAAGAAAGAAAAGGGAGAGGAGGAGGATTCACACCTTCTCGAGCTGATTCATGAGGGAGACGAGTATTGATTTCGTGGTACTGGTGCGATCCTTTTGTGGGATTTTTATCCCCAAATCCATCGCGTACAGCCGACCTGCCAGGACAACGAGTAATCAACTGCTTTCCTAATAGATTTTCTTTACACCAAACACGTCAATTAGAAAAATAAAGAATCGGAGAGAAAATTACAGTAGTAAGCGACAAGCGGTTCGTGTTTCTGTAACTCATCGGCCCTCTGAAGGTAAGGAAGAAGCTGTTTTGCAGGCTCTCTCTCGCTGCCCATCTCCACGACTCTCTCTCTCTCTCTTTCTCCCCTCAAAGTCTCAAAGCGTAAACATACAGACTGGATCCCTCTCAATGCGTAAATATTCAAACTGACGGATGGGACGAAGGAGTAAAGTTGATGCTCGGGCAGCGACTCCGGCTCTCCCTCCTCTTCCGTGCAAAAATCAATTTTGACTATTTTTGTTCTTTTCCTCTTTTGTAATCCATCGTTGGGCTCACCATTTTTCACTATTTTCTATAAAATCCCCCAATTGGTATGTTGATCTTTTCGGAAGTTCTTTAATGTATGTTCTGTGCAATATTGTTTTCAGCGGACGGTAATGCTTTTCTGTTGAATTAAAGGTTTGTACAAAATTCTATATTGTTGAATTTATGAATTGTATGTTTCCCTTCTGCTGTGAACCTTTTTTCCTGTACTGCCATGTAAATGTTGAACAGTAGTTGCATCTAATTGGTGGTTATTGAAAATCTTTTGACTTGTTGTAGCGGTTAGTGTAAGGTACTTGTGTCGAGTATCCCTGATTCATCGTTAAACTCAACATGTGTTGTCTATCCATGTGATTGTAATTTGTTGTTTTAATTTGCTGGTCTGGTTTGAAATTTCATTCACTTATAAATGGTTTAATGTTCACAGTTTGATATTTGGTATAGGAAACTACTGCCTTGCTGTCATTCTATGCAGTTTTAATTTGTTGTAATTCATTGTGAAGTGGAATAATTTGCTTTTGATCATCTTGAAATTTTTCCCGCATCTTAACAAGTCATTCGTTCCTCTAATAAGCAATCTGCATTATTTTGTTGCAATTAATTATTGTTATCCATATGCGCTTATTATTCTCTGCACAAGTCCACTTGCATAAATGTAAATTACGCATTGTGTTCTAGTAATTGGTTGTAATATACTCTTTCCATGTGTATGTAGGTGCAAATTATGTTATAATAGGTGGAGAATTAAGAAATTATAGTAACGGTATACTTCATGAATGTCAATTACATACACAATTCACTACCTCCATGGAAGTTTTGCTTACTTTGTTTTGTTTTGTTTTGTTTTGTTTTGTTTTATTACTTGTGGTTTTCTACAAGTTCTATGTATTGTGTGTTTGTTGATAGTTGGTACAGCTCCTGTCAATCGTTCACTAACAAAATTGATTTCAATGCAAAGATGGGGGTGATAAATCACAAGGCATGCATCATTATCTCATGTTTTATATGCATCTAAATCTAGTACAGCAAACATGGTCAAATGTAATTTGATCTAAGAGAGTTTACTTCATGTTTCTGGGAGATTTATAGTTGAACTGGACTAACTTGAGAATAATTTAGAGAAGAGATATAGTTCACAAGAAAATAGACTCAAAATCCAAATCATATTGGAGGGGAAAACTCAAGAAAGATCCAGTTAGACAGGTCCAAAGTATATATTAACAATATGGAAGTGATACCAAATTTAGTTCAAAACCTAAATAATATCTAAAATCACTTCAAAATCTAGCATCTTAACATTGGGTCAATGCATTCGTAGCAATTGAACATGTGTGGATCCAAAATACTAGGGTGAATGGTGCAAATCATAGGTTGGTATTTGAACTGCTCGTATTTAATTGTTTATGTGGAACTAAAATTCAAATTAAAAAAAGAAAATCCACTCCCCAACAAATAGGGACATAAAATATTTCCGCGGGGAGGATACAAAATTAAAATACTAGAATTGAAGTCTCACTTACTTAGGGCGGCTTCTTTTTTTGCCTATTCGGGCCCAATCTCCTCCTCCTTCGCAGGACTCAACTTTTCTCTCTCATGCTCTCCATTTGTCTTTTGAAAGGAGAGAGGAGGAGGAGCAGCAGCATCAGCACTGGTTTTTTCCAGTTGCAAGAGGAACTATTGCATCACGTTGCAACAAGTGACATCAGTACTAACTAAAATGAAAATCTATTTTGCTGGCAAGAGGTGTCGTGTTGGGGTTGAGGGAGAGGTTGGAGAATCGTCGATGGTGCAGAACATTGGTGGAGATAGTACACGGTGCACGAGCTGATCGTCTGCTGGTGTATTAATGCCTTAATGGGTGAAGTTCTCGTGGCACCCCTTTAGGTGTTGGTGCTTTAACGTTGCATATGACACCGCCTTTAACAAGCGGGGGTTATCAGAGCTGGTGTGGGATTTGAACTCCTGGGGCTTTCGACCTGCAACAGCATGCTATTCAGGTGAATGCTGATGTTTTTGTTTCTGATCGATATTTTGTTGCGCTTGGGGCCTTACTGGATGATGCCGTGCGGAAGCGGTCTTTCTTTGGGGCCGATGCGCTGTGTTCCATATGGGAGATTGCTGTCGAAACTTTGCTGAAGCAAGAGAGAAACTGCTAGCATCCGTTTGTCAAAGAGTAGAGCGAATAAATAATCATGCAGGGTGGTAGCTGCCCCTTGACCACCTTTCCTAAGTCGGCTGAGTAAGGGAGAGTGCTTCCTATAGCCTCAATAATGGCAAATGGGATTCCACTGCATTCAAGATCATTTGTTCTTGCACCAGGCTCGCCCAAGAGATTCGTGGTCCGTCGCTTGTGCCATGTTGAACTTCCGGTGGAATTCCTGTTGTGTTCAGTACGGCCACTAGAGGTTGGCTCAATGGCACATCACTTGTTCGTTACATTTTTCCTTGGAGTTCTACTCGATCGAAGGTTACTCATGTCATGCCCCTGCCCCTTGCCAGGAATTTTATGTTGGGAGTGTCCGCTTTGTCATGCCAGAGAATAACCACTTACACCCACCGATTGGCGGTGTAGCGAAATCTGTTTTTCCATACAGTGTTGCACGTGTTCCTCGGCTCGTCCATGCAATTAATGCTCCCGTCGGCCGACTTCAGCTGCCAACTGCTCTTCTTCGGGTGCGCAGCGCATTTCCTTGCGGTAGGGTTCAAGCGTGACTATTGATCTATCCAGTAGCCATGATGATGAATTTAATCGAGCTGGGGTGTGGAGGGGTAAGCCTGGGCATCGGGCTAGCCCAGGCTGGCCCAACGAGTTGGGCCCGGACGACATCCAAAGAGTTCGAGCCTAGCTTGGTCTGATTAAATTTAAGAATATATTTTTTATATAAAATAAATATATAATTATAATTAATTATAATAAAATATTATATATATATATATATATATTAATTAAAAAATAAAAAAAATAAATTATCCCGATAACGAGTTGGGCTCTCGAGCCTGGGCCCGGGCTCAAGTCCAAGTCGGGCTGGGTACCGGGTACCCCGCGACGGCTCGGCCCGATGCCCAGCCTTATGGAGGGGTGGTGATCTTAGGAAGGTGCAACCATTTGTTGAAGAGTGTGGTTATGGGGGCCTCTTTTCTTTACACGTCTTCAAGTTGATTTGAAGATCTTCAATACTATGAATTGTAGATATCCTTTCCATACTAAATTCTTGATGAAGTAATAATCAACCTCAATATGCTTTGTTCTTTCATGAAATACAAGGTTGTTAGCTATTTGTGTAGCCTTATTATCACAATATATTTTCGTTGGAAGTGAGACAGAGACCTCTAAATTAGTAAGTAGAGATCGAACACAAGTTATTTTTGTAGCAGTTTGAGTCATAGTCCTATATTCAAATTCAACGCTAGATCAAGCCACCACATTCTGTTTTTTACTTCTTCAAGATATAAGATTAAATCTTGCAAAGATGCAGAAACCTATAGTAAACTTTATATCTTCTATCGAGCCAGCATAATCAACATCACTAAATGATTTAACTGCAGAACTTGAACCCTTTCTAAACCACAACCCTTTACCTAGAGATGTTAAATTCTTGAGAACCAACAAGGCTGCCTCCCAATGTACCTTCTTTGGTTTCTCTATAAATTGGTTCAGATGTCTCATTATAAAACTTATGTTTGGTCAAGTAATGGTGACATATAACAATTTCACAATGAGAGATCTGTATGACCACAAGTCTATAACTTCATATTGATCTTTATAGTAGTGTGGACGAGGATTCGTAGGCAGATTAGCAGGTTTTGTTCCAAGCATCTTGGTCTCCTATAAAAAATAGAACACATACTTCCTTTGTGATAGAATAATACATTTATTATTTCTTGCTACCTCAATGCCAAGAAAGTACCCCAACTAAGGTCTTTTGCCACAAAGTGTTGCTAAAAAAACTTCTCTATAGCTAAAATCTCCCCATCATTATCTCCTATAAAAATAATATCATTGCATACACAACTACAATAACCATACCTAAAGCTTATCTTTTGACAAAAAGGGATTGATCTAATGGAAACCTCTGAAATCTACATGTCGACAAAACCTCTGATACTTTATTGAAGCAATCATAAAGGCTCTGCTTGAGTCCATATGTAGCCTTTTTAAGGGGGCACACTTTGAACACTGCCTATGACGTTCACAGCTAGGTGGTTGCTGCATATAGACTGTCTCAGATATGTTTTATGAAAATGCATTTTTCATGTCTAGTTGATATATGGGCCACTCGTACTGCATTTGCAACTGAGATGATAAGTCTAATGGCCCTAGGTCTGGCAACCGGAGGAAAAGTCTCAAAGAAGTTGACCTCATATGTTTGAGTAAACCCCTTGCCTACTAAGCGAGCTTTATATCACTTAAATGCCCACTTGGACCCTGCAACCTCACAGTTAGGAGGCAGATCCACCAACTCCCACATGTTCTTGGACATCATTGCATCCATCTCCTCTTGCATTGCTTGCATTCATTTTGGATTCATAAGTGTCTGCTGACAACTTGGATGAATAAGATGAGCAGCCATAAAATGAATAAACTGATTGAGGCCAATAGTCACATAGTTAGTACATACAATATGTGAGGTAGGATTACATTCCTTTGCAAATAGCTAGGGGAAGGTCATCAGCCCCATCTAAGTCATGAGTGTCATAATCTAGGCTTTTAGGTGAACTTACCTCCTAAGGAGACATTGGTGAGTAGTTGTGGGAGTTTGATGTCAATGGGGATAAACCTTTGAAGGAACCTGAAAATGACTACGGGAAGGAGAAACATATTCATACATATAAGGAACCGGCACCAATGAGAAGGGAGGAATAGGAAGAGGAATGGGAGGTGGCACTTGCTCAAGAGGACAACTAGATAAAAAGTAAGATTGAGACTCAAGAATGTGACATTCACATTGATAAACTCATTTTAGGTCAAAGAATCAAAGCACTTATAGCCTTTTTGATGGAAGGATAGTCATTGAAAACACATGGATGGAGCAACAAGTTTGTCTTTGTTTGGGCCAAGAACATGAACAATAGTGTACAACCAAATACCCTTGAAGGAATCTGAGGTAGAGGTTGATTTGGAAACATTCGTTGAATGGGAATTTCATTGTTAATCACTAAAGAGGGTAATCCGTTGATCAGATAATACGTAGTAAGAATGGCATCTCCCCAAAACCCAACAAGAAGATGAATATGCAACATGAGGATATAGGCCATATCTAGAAGTTGATGATGTTTCCTCTCAATAACCTCATTTTGCTTAGACATGTGAGGACAAGTAAATTGAAGTTGAATACCATGATGGTTGTAAAACTGCATCAAATTAGAGGCATTAAATTGTAGAGCATTATCAATGTGAATGCATTTGATAGTAAAAAAAATTGAGACTTTATTTTCAAAATAAAGTTTTCAAGAATGCATATGACATCAGACCTCTCTTTCAACAAAAACATCCAACTGACTCTGGAATACTTTTCAACGATAAGCAGATAGTAACATACCTTAGCCATACTAGCAACCTGACTAGATCCACACATCAACAAGAAGAAGATCAAAGTGACTATGGCAGGATAGACTTAAACTGGAACAAAAACTCATTGGAGTGTGTTTGCTTAGTTCACAATCTTCACATTGGAAAGACTCAAACATAGAAATATTAAGGAGAATTTGATGTAGCTTGAAAGGAAAAGAATGATCTAACTTCAAGTGCCACTGATACAGAGTTGACTTCTATGACACACAAGTCGCTTCAGAACTCACATGTGTCAACAATAAGTAGACTCTCCCTTGCTCAAGTTTCAATTGTCTTCCCAGTTTGTAAGTCCTGAAATACACAAGAATTAGGGTCAAACATGACTCTATATTTCATACTAGAGGTTAGATGCTTTACTAACAATAGGTTCGCACGAAACTCTAGAGTATATAACACATGCAATAAAATGAAGGAAGGGGATATTTTAACATCATCACTTCATAAAATGTGAGATAAACTACCATAAGTCAGTTTAACAAATAGTGGTTGATCAAACCAGTTAGGAAACAAAACAAGTGTGACCAGCCACAAAAATGCCTTGAAGCCCCCAAGTCAATAATCCAAAGTGTACCTAGATCATGCAAAACTATGGAGAGAACAAAATCAACTACTCCGGATGAGGTAGAAGTTAATGAGAATGTTGAAGCAGCTCCATGTGACAATATATGTTTATACTCTATCTTGAAAGACTCATATGGAGTTGGATTCTCTCTAATGGTTGTTGCTTGAGTCATCCCTATAGGGACTGATGAAGTACCTTTACCTGTGAGATCCTTGGACTCTCTCCCCTGTGAACTTCTAGATGGTTTGCCATAAATATCCCAGCACTTGTCCACAAAATGATCCATTTTTCCAAAATGAGTACACAAAAATTTACCATGTCCTCCTATCTCCCAACCTATACCTCTTCTTCTTGAGTTAGAGAAAAAACCAAACCCATGTTCATTAAAAGCCGTCAATGCTGAAGTGTTTGTGTCACTGATAGGCTAAGATAAAGTGATAGTTAAGCGACTCAACCTATTATAAGCCTCTACCAAACTAGGGATATCACCAGCAGTCAACATCTTATCCTTAGCCACTAAATACTTAAGAGACTCCTAAGAATTTTAAGACCATACTTTGCTTGTAATGGGACTTATAGTAAGACTTACATGGAGGTCTAAGAGACTTATGCCTCTCTAACAAGGCCTTGACGATAGCAAAATATTGGGTCAAACTCATGTCAACCTGTTGCAGTTTGTATAATTCCTCTACCACTTGGAAAAGCTTACTCATGTTCTCGTCATGTGAATAAGTCTGATATAGAAAGCCTTACATCTCCTTGGTCATGGTGTAATATGCAATGGTGGGGGCACTTAAAGAATCCACACTATTCATTATCCAGAATATAACCATCCTATTGTATTCTTCCCATGTGGCATATTTTTCACTCTTGACTACTCTTTTTTAAATAAATAATTTTTGCGATATGTAGTGACCAACATCATGAACAACCAAATTTCATAGTTAAGTCAATCCAATTTAACTATATAACCATATGAAAATGGATTACCGCAAATTTTGAACTCATAGGAAGAATCATGTTTAGGGATTTCAACCATCTTAAATCTGTTTGACGTTAATTCTGCACCATGCTGCCCGACTGAGATCCATTGGTGTCTATCCACCTTGAAGGCCAAATGACTATGATGCAGCCATGTCCACTTCAACAAGGCATCCACGTAAGGTTTGACTTTTGTTGAAAAACCCTAGATCATGCCCAACAGGCAATCCAACTATACTACCCAAATTGAAACTAAAGAAGATGGAAAGAAAGAAGACGGAAACAATGGGGAAACAACTATATTTAATACCAATATCTTTAATCATGGTGTCGAAAAAGAAGCATACAATAGGTTTTTCCAATTTATGAGCGGATAAGAAGTCAAACTGAGGTACTCCATAGCAACTCTCCTCACATTTTAGCTAAGAATCTTCTTTGACCTTTTGTGAGCAAAAGTGTCATTGAAGGGTTAAACCTCATCCTTTACTATCAACACTATGACATTATTCTCTTCAATTGGGGGGGGGGGGGGGAGCTTTAGCATCTCTTCTCTTTCCTAGTCCTTCATCCTCTTTCTTCTAATTATGATCCACTCATCCTGAGAGTCTTTCTTAACTATTTTGATTACTTGGTGGAATCATTTCATTGGATGTCCTTGCGTTGCTTCTCTGTTGTCCCCCAAACGATATATTTTCATCTTATGACCCCTCTCTTCTTAGCAAATGGTGCACCCAGTCCAAATCCTTCCTCATTCCATTATTTCCTCCCCTTTATCGCTCCAATGAAAATAGAATAGGAGATGCATCCAACTCTTCTTCATCTTGTAGATTATGTGAACCTAAAATGGGTTTATAGTTGTGGGATGTTTGGTGTTTTGGAATAAAGATTCTAAGGTTGGAATTCCAAAAACTTTGTTCCTCCATATTCCATTTTAGTCTTTTTTTTATGGCCTAGAAATTTTCATTCTAAAATCTTTTTATTAATGTTTGTTGAAGCAAAAAAAAAAGGTTCTGAAAAACAAATCTTTTAGTGTTGAAATAAAAAATAGGTTCTACAAGTGACCAAAAGTCTTTAGCAATGTGATTTTAATGTTTAAACAACATATGGAAACTTTCTTGACAAGAAAACAAGAAATAATTTTGTTCTAAAAGAGAATTTCAGAAAAAGCATCAAATGCTAAAGAACAAGCTTACTTGTGGATTTGAAATGACTTTAGTTGGATTAGTTTTTGGGTTCCAATGGACTGCAATCCTTTAATTGGAGTAGAAGAATCAGCGAGCTTAGCTTTTTTCATTGGTTTGCTGGTAAGAAATGGGGTTGGCATGTGATTTAATATTAAATTTATCATTCATATGCAACATACTCATGGGAAACTAAAAGGTTCTCCTACATAAAGCCAATGCCTAATAAATTTTGCCTACCCATAGCAACTGCTAACAGGTACCACCACATCCCCTTGACTTTCTAGGAGTCCATAAAGTGTAAATTCATAAAGCCCCAAATATAAATAGAAAATCAGATGGCAAGAAAATAATAGGCTACTGGTGCAATGGCCTTATGTCATTCAAAATCAAGACAAAAATGCAATCTTGAAAGAATAAAAAATACCAAAAGAACCCAATAAGATCAATCAATCAAATCAAGAACTCCAAAAGGATGGTGATGCTGAGACTATCCTCATAATCAAGAATAAAGTCCCACCAAATTGCAAAGAGCACTTGCCAATCTTTGCCCTCAACTTACCTTTGTCCTTTCTTTTGTGGCTACAATCTTTGTCCAAGTCTAAATGGCAAGAAGCATGGTTATTTTTAACCTATCAAAGCAAAGGGAGGAAGCGTTGTGTTCCTCTCCTTCATAGGATTGCCTTGTATGCATGCTTCCACTCTATCGCATCTGCCTAAGTGTCCATAGTAAGGGCAAGATGACAAAAATGTGATAATGTATCTTCTTTCCCAAGCAATGGTGGTAATCAACTTCAACTGGTGTAAGGTTTCAACAGCAAGGAGAAAAGTGCAAGGCTAAGAGAAACTAAAGAACTTAAAAGAACTCCTATTATGCAAAAAATATATCCTAGTATTAAAGTTGTACTCTCCAAGGTAAAGCTTGAGTATTTAAAAGATAATTAGCACATAGTTTATGGCCCAACCCAGCCTGATTAATGATTAGGTCGAGTTGAGCCAAGTAACAAGAGCCCATGGGGGTTTCAATGTCATATGGAAGCTTCGAGTTTTCTCCTTTGGTTTATAGTTTTAAAACCCTAAACCCCTTTTTAGTTTTCAAAATAATGAAGATTAAAGATGCAGCTTGCTGCTAGGCCATTGTGCAGACAACTTGTGACTCTCTCTCTCTCTCTCTCTCTCTCTCTCTCTCTCTCTCTCTCTCTCTCTCTCTCTCTCGTGTGTGATGCTACCCAAATTGGGATGGTTGAGGTTACAGTTCATAAAGTATTAGGTCATTCCTTTTCATTACTTAATAATGAATATTTATGGTCAATTCTATGAGTTCTTTGTTATAAACTTAGTTGGATGGGCAATTAAGAAAAGAAAGAAGATCGAGAAGCATTTTGATAGTGATAAAGGCCTTGCATGAGAGCAAGTCTCAACATATGGGTGGGGTAGTTTCTTTTAACAGGTCAATTGTTACTCTTTCTTCTTTGTCGTTCTCCCCATTATATTGTTATTGATTATCTAGTTTTTATTTTCTTTTATTATTTCATCTTTTCTTTTGATTTAGCTTTGCCCCAAATTTTTTACTATTCAAATTTCCCAATTTGTCCTTCCATAAACCTACTTTATTATTACTTCAGGGCAAATTTTCACCCATCAACGAATAGTGTGGTCCTTACTAATGGAACATCATCAACGCTATCCTATTTCACCATTTTTAGGCATATATCCTAAGGATAGGAAAACCCTAGTATACTGTATCAACCCATAGTCTAATTTATCATTTTAAAATCAATCCTCTAGAGTTATTTCCATATGAAATAGGTTTGTTTTGAGTTCAACTTAGATGGTCATGCCATCATTTTAATCTTACATGTGCTCCGGTGGCTCAGCCTATTGAGTCTAGTGGGCTCATTTCTCCAGAGATGGTCCATTTTCAGCTCAATCTTCACATACACCTTGAAACAAGTTTAGGATAAAATTTACATACTTCATGCAGCTTAATTTAGTGGTCCATGAAGTGCAATCGCCCAGTTTCAGTTCCAACAAGTTTGTACCCTTGCACAAGATCTGGTTTTGTTGGGTTTAGCTCAGCCAAGCAGAGTTAAATTGGATAGAGCGTATGAGAGCCTTATAATGATTATAATGACTGGCCCATAGTTCACCTCTAAACCAATTGCCTAAGATTTGGCGTAATTCAATTTCCATAATCTTTGGACCTCACTCTACTAGTGTACTTTGCTCCATTTCTGATATTTGAGCTCAATTCTCACTCATCAAATGGGGTTGATTCATGCTGAGCTTGGAATATCTTTGCCATGCTTACCTCTACCTCCTTTTATTCCATTTAAAACTTCTTCGATGCTTAATCTGACTTTACAGATTCATTAACCTTATCTGCTTCATTCACTTACTTTTAGTCTTGAATATATTTGGAGCTTATTTTATCAGGATTTTCATCTAGATTCTGTGATCTTTTCATTGCTCATAGTTGGGGAACTACTGATTTGTGTCCCATCAGCTCAACCTATTGAAACTCCACCAGAACTTTTTGAATAAGCCATGTTCTTAATTTGCCCTTAGTTCCATTTCTATATTCGGTTACTATTCAGTTTTTTTAGAAAAAATGATTTTATGGATAAAGCGAGAATTTTTAAGTTTTGTCTAAACTAGACAATGACCTAGACTAAGATCCATATCCTAACCTAGTTGGCTTGCCCATATTCAATCAATTTTGAAATCTAGTGTCAAGAGCAAAATGGTTATTCTGTTTAGTTCACTCAATGGTAACATGGAATTTGACCTAATCAGCATATTTTCACATTTTCATAAGTTCTACATCCCATTAACATGCATTTCCTTATGTTGAGCCCATGTGGGATGCAATTCTAGTCCGTGGGGCCCACATCAGGTTGTGCCTGAGCCAACCTAGCTCAGGAAACCCCATATCTTGATCTTAAAACCACTTGGCTCATCAAATTACACTGGGCTAGATTCACGGAGCCTAGTTTGTAGTCTAGGCAAACTACGCAAACATAGACCAGCCTAACCTTCCATACTTAGCCAACCTAGTCCAAGCCCAAATTGAGCTCGATCTATTCTAGTCCCAAGCCAAACAGCTTCAACTCACTAGGCTTGGGGCTTTTGAACCCGGTCTACAACTGACCTCAGTTGACCTATCTAAGCTCAAGCCCATTTGGTTAGCCTAGTCGAAGCTCATTGAATCAAGTGGGACTTGTAGACAAACGAATACGAAGAGAAAGGAAAAACAAGATCTCAATGTAACGTGGAAAACCCTCAACACGAGGGAGAAAAAACCACGAATGAGGAGGAGTCGGTGCTCACCAGCAGCCAGACTCTCTCTCTCTTGATAATTTTTCATTCACATGGAAATTAGGGTTACAAAGACATAAGTATGCCCTAACAAGGCCATA
>JAANDH010001865.1:4641-26044 GCA_011799765.1 Nymphaea thermarum | reverse complement strand
AGAGAGAGAGAGAGAGAGAGAGAGAGAGAAAACTGCACGAACTATCTCATTAGGATGCACCCTTCTCACGTTAAATGAGAATTAGGGTAAAAGAAAGAAATTACAAAATCAGTCCAAGACTGAAACAATTATTAATAAAGACTGTTAATACAACTTTTAAATATTCAAAAGACCACCTATTATAAATGTTATTCAACAACGTTCATATTCCATAATCCATACTATGATTAACTTTCCCATGTATTGAATTGTTCTCGAGTTATATCATCAGGCCTGGCATTTCCTCGTGCCTGTGTCCAATACTTGTCAACACCAATAGAATCACCACAAATCACTATGTTTTATCCGTCTCCAAAATAGTCCAAATGGGGTAAATTGTGTTTGAGCTAAATGTCGTAAAAGTTTGAAGACTTACTTGCAAAAAAGCATTGTCATAGAAAATATGTTTTATTCGAACAAAAAATATTAAAAACAGGTTGGCCAAAAAAATGGGGAAAAAAACGTGATTTTCTGAGAAAAGACCAAAATAACAATGTTTATTTTTGCATGTTTTCTGTCTTTTTTTGTGCTTTTACATTTTTAGTTACTAGATTTTTATTTTCACATTTTTCACATTATTTTTAGGATCTATTCTTTTTTAGCCTTTTCAAAACTTGTCGAGATCTTCCTGATATTTTTCCAAGAAAAAAAATTGTCGTATTATACCCACAAAAAACCTCATCATTTAATACCCGAAAACGGTACAGGATTAAAATAAAAAAACTGCACCCCATGAGCATGAAAGGTCTGCCTTTCTGGATTGAGGTACTAATCACTAGGAAAAGTACTTTGTACAATACGCCAATTCCTTTCCAATCATTCCACAATGACATCATTGATCATATAAGAACACCAACAACTTTCCACGTAATAAAAGTGAACATGAGAAAAGGATTTCCTTTCACTACAAATCTGCCGGAGGGTGCCCCCACCAATTATATAACAAAATGGATTATGTACAATTAACACAGCACCATAGAGGACAAATCTAACTTGCAATCAGACTGTCCCTTTACAATTGAGCTCCCGGAGAACATAATTTCAAAAGAAGGGATATGATGTCTGTTGAATAATATTTGTGTTAGGTGGTGTTTCTGAATATTTAAAAGTTTAGGAACAGCTCTTTACAAATTAGTGTTCTAGTTGTGGACTTCTTTTGTAATTTGTTATTTTACCCTCTTCTCATTTAACATGAGATTAGGGCAGATTAGTGGATACGAAAAATTCTCTCTCTCACTCTCTCTCTCTCTCGTTCTCTTCTCTTCTCTCCCTTGGCTGCACGCAACATGGTATTAGAGCCCAACCTTTCTTGGGACTGAAACCTATCTCTCACCGTGATCTTCCTCTTCCTCTTCCTCTTCCTCTTCCTCTTCTTCTGTTCTCGTGGAGAGTTTTGAGGGCAAGACAGTTTGAACGTGCATATTAGGCTCGATCTAGGGTTTTCTCAAGCAAAAGATTAAAAACCCTAGATCGATGCCTTGTTGAAGTGGACGTGGATGAAGATTGGTTAAACGTTCTTCAAGCTGGATGGAAGTCGCAGGTGTCTCCCTCACGTGGCAGAAGTTTTCTTCGGTGCCCCTGGTCACTGCTTGAATGGAAGTCGCTGGTGTCTGCTGGATGTCGCAGGTGTCTCCTTTCGCAGAAGGTTTCTTCGTTGCCGCTGGTCATTGCTTGTTGAAATCTGTTTTTTTTTTTCAATCTGTCGTGAATGGGGATGGAATGTCTGATAAATCTGTGTGAATTAATTGTGGGTGTAAACAGAGCATGGAAAGTTATGTGCAATGACCAGTTTTCTGTCAGCCGTGGATCTGCCCTAGTTTTCTGTCAGTCGTGGATCTGCCCTAGATGTTATAAAGGGTTTATTTTTTTTTATCGCAGAAAACTCCTTATCATCTGCGTACGTTATAGTCTCTTCCTGCTGCATATACCAGTGCTGGAATCTACGTACATTATAGTCTCTTCCTGCTGCATATATTAGTGTTGCCTGCATAAGGCATAGTATCTTCCTGCTGCGTATACACGTTCTGCCCTGATGCATATATTAGTGTTGTTTGCGTAAGGCATAGTATCTTCTTGCTGCATATACTAGTGTTAAAGATACAAAAAGGGGTTTTCTGAAATATTAGGAAGTCAGGGAGGATCTCTTTAAATGTTTTATTATTTTTAGTGGACTTCTCTTGTAATTTTCCCTAACCCTAATCTCTTAATAGAGATTAGGGTCACGCAATGAATTTTCATACTTTCCGCCTCTCTCTCTCTCTCTCGCAACCTATGTCACACGGGTGCGGATGCGATACGGGTGCGGATACGGGGATACGGGTGCGGATGCGGCAACTTTGAAAATGTATAGACTCGTGGACACGGCTAAATTAAATATTCTAAAAAATGATAAGATTTAAAAAACATTAAAAATCTTGTGAGAAAATGTGTTTTTATCACAAAAGTACTGAATATTTGAAAGGATTGTTCATGGAAATAACTGGATGCATCATAAAAAATTAATAAAATGAAAAAAAAATGAAAAAAAACTATTAAATTTTTAATTTTTAATGGTTTTTAATGGTTGCCGTGTCTAGCCGAGTCGCCGTGTCGGAATCGCCGTGTCGGCGAGTCGACACGGGACTCGGCTATAACCAGCCGAGTCTGTGTGACATAGCTCGCAACATGGTATCAGAGCAGGTGTGGGCGTCGATGGCAGGGTGTGCTTTCCGGTGACCTTCTCCAGCGACCATCTTCTCCGGCGACAATCTTTCCCCAGGAACCAGATTTGGATTGGTGACACGAGGATTTTCAGTCCTCTGCTGAACAGTCAAGTGAGTTCCTTTTTTTTATCGTCCTCTCTCTTGTCATCGCTACTCCTTATTCCCTCTTATCACCCAATAAGGAGACAGTGAGGGAATAGGGGTTGGGCGTGCCGTGTGAAGAAGGACCTGATCACGCCTATGTGGAAGGCGTGATCAGATCCTCATATTGGTCGTATGAAGCAGACTATTGTGGATGCAGCGTGACGTGTGCCGCTGTGGTTTGTGATGATCGTAAATACAATTTTGGTAAAGTCAGGCTGCGTGAGGTGTTGTGGATGCTTTGTGAAGTCTATATGTTGCTTATAAATTCAGTTTTTTGAATATGATCAGAATTTTTCTATAGATCGTGGATACAAATTCAGTAAAGTAAGGCTGCATGAGGACTGCTGCTGATCCTTAGTACAAGTTTTTGTTTGATTTTGTGGATTTCTTTGACACGTGGACAGGAAGTTTTATGAGAACTAGCTGTTGTTATATGTGGCAGCAGTCTTCAGTCGTTGGGAGCAGCAGTCTTCAGTCGTTGGGAGTTCATTCTTCTTTTTTTTGTCATCGGCTGAACCAGATCTGAAGTGATAGTAATTTCCTAGCCCTCTTTCTTTAAACATTTGCATCAATCTGGTCTTCTTTATTTACTATGGCTGAAAACAGTAAATCTGAAGGGTCTACTGACTACAAGATGGCTGGGAATTCATTCTCTTATGGAACCACGATGAAACTTAATGGCTCAAATTATGAAATATGGTCTAGGGTATTCATAATGTCGGTGGCTGGTCATAGGAAGAAATATATTCTTGAGGAGGATGAACCTATTGAGAAAAAAGGGATATATGCTGCGTGGGATGAAGATAATTATATTGTTATGTCTTGGATTATGAATAGTGTGGAGTCTCATATAGCCCCAACTATTGCATATTATACCAACGCCAAGGATATGTGGTCTTTCTTGAGAAAGACATACTCGCATGCCACTAATGTAATCAAAATCCTACAACTAGAAGAGGAGTTATGCAACATTCGACAAGGGGATCAGGACCTATCTCAATATTTTGCTACTTTGACGGCTGCATATGAACGGTTAAAGGCTCTTCGTCCACCTTGCCAACATTGTTATGCATCACATGTTGAGACTGGTATGGTGGCGAAGTTTTTATCTAGCCTATCTTCAGAATACTCTATGGCAAAGTCTCAAATTCTAATAGGCAGTGAACTTCCAGATTTAGCAGACACGTATAATAGGCTGAGTCGTTTTGCAGTCACTCTTTCTCAGATTACGCATGACACACCAGTCTCTGCACTCGTGATATCAGGAGGACGGGGCCCTAGTTCTTTTGCAGGCACTAGGGGACGTGGTACAGGCCGTGGTGCTGGACGTGGCAGATTTTGGTGCTCTTATTGTGGCAAAATTGGTCATCTAGAGGATCGTTGTTGGGACAAACATCCTCACCTCAGGTCTAATGTTTCCTCTGGACGTGGCGGAGCTAGAATCACCACAAGCAGAGGTCCTTCTTCATCCCAAGCAACTCATTCAAAGGCAACAATATCTATGGTTGAGTCTTCTACTGATCCTTCTATATCTATGTCATATTCTCTTGACTTAAGTAAGGATGAATATGATCGTGTTCTTGCTCAAAGGTCTGCCTCTACATCTACCAATGCTGTTGTTGTAGATTCAGCATTCTCTGTTGGTGCTCCTACTGCTGATCCAGGTATGACATGGATGATAGACTCGCGCGCTTCTAGACATTGTTGTAATCAACCACAAAATTTTTCATCATTTTTCAGATTTTCTACACCACAGCATGTTAAGTTGGCTGATGGCAAGTTGTCCCCTGTTTTGGGTAGCGGTGATATTTACCTTCCACATTTAGGCCTGTGGCCCGGTTGAGCACTATTCGATTGAGTATATCTCTTGCTGTCCAACAAGAGTGGCCTCTTTTTCAATTGGATGTAAAAAATGCCTTTCTGTATGGAGACCTTTCTGAAATCGTCTATATTGTTTTTAATTGTTTTTACAGCAACACTTTGTTACGAAAGACCTTGGACAACTTCGTTATTTTCTTGGTATTGAGGTGGCTTGTAGTAATAAAGGAGTTGTAGTGTCTCAAAGGAAATATGTTCTTGATCTTCTACAGGAAACGGGACTATTGGGGGCTAAACCTACCACACTTCCCATGAATCCTCTTGTTCATATACATGATGATGACTCAGAGCCATTTGACTCTAGATCTGACCGATCTCTGATAGGGAAACTGTTATATTTGACTGTCACTCGTCCCGACATTAGCTTTGTTGTGAATAAGTTGAGCCAATTTATGGAAAAACCCCGAAAAGTTCACTGGGATGCAGCTCTAACGATTGTAAGATACTTGAAATCAGCCCCAGGAAAGGGGCTATGGTTCAAAAAGGGAGAATGTGTTGACATCGAGGCGTATAGTGATGCTGATTATGCTGGATCTGTAGATGACAGGAAGTCTACTACCGGTTTTTGTGTCTTTGTGGGCGGTAATCTTATTTCCTGGAGGAGCAAGAAGCAGAATGTTGTGGCTCGTTCTAGTGCTGAGTCGGAATATAGGGCTATGGCTCAAACTGCGGCTGAAATATCGTGGGTTAGATCACTACTTGTAGAGTTAGGTGTTTCAGTGAATCTCCCAATGAAGATGTATTGTGACAACAAGGCAGCTACATATATCGCTAACAATCCTGTCTTCCATGAGAGGACTAAACACATTGAAGTGGATTGCCACTATATTCGAGACTTAGTTCAAGGAGGAATTGTTAGCACTATTCATGTCTCCTCAAAAGATCAGGCAACAGATATTCTCACTAAAGCTCTTCCCATAGGCGATTTCCTGAGATGTTGTAACAAGCTGAGCATGATTGATATATATGATCCAGCTTGAGGGGGAGTGTTAAAGATACAAAAAGGGGTTTTCTGAAATATTAGGAAGTCAGGGAGGATCTCTTTAAATGTTTTGTTATTTTTAGTGGACTTCTCCTGTAATTTTCCCTAATAGAGATTAGGGTCACATAATGAATTTTCATACTTTCCGCCTCTCTCTCTCTCTCTCGCAACAACTAGTTCTGCCCTGCTGCATATTTTAGGGTTGGTTGTTTTTTTGTGGGTGTTACAATGGATATGGGAGACAGTCCTACGATTGAGTCTCATACTGAATACAAAGTGGTTGGGAGTCCTTTCTTCTATGGTTCTACTGTGAAATTAGATGGTCACAACTATAAAATCTGGTCACGAATGTTTATGATGTCTGTAGTAGGACATCGGAAAGACCACATCATTGAAGAAGATGAACCAAGTGTTAAAACTGAGAAATATACCACATGGAAAGAAGATAATAGTATTGTTATGTCCTGGATCATGAACAGTGTGCAGACGGATATAGCTCCTACTCTTGCCTACTATACGACTGCCAAACATATGTGGACGTTCTTGAGACAAACTTATTCTCATGACAAGAATGTCTCAAAAATTTAACAAGTTGAGGAAGAGTTGCTCAAACTGCAGCAAGGTGAATTGGAACTATCTCAATACTTTGCTTCAGTTAAAGACTTAAAGTTGTGTATGAACGATTGAAGGCTCTTAAACCTCCATGTCAGGCATGTTACAAGACGCATTTTGAGCAGACTATGGTGGCTAAGTTCTTAGCTGGTTTGCCCCCTAAGTATGAGGTAGCAAAAGTTCAGATGCTTACTGGAGCAGAAATTCCAGATCTTGCTGAGGCATATAATAGACTCAGTAGATTGGTTGTATCTCTCTCTCAGCCCCAGAGTGAGTATCCTTCTGCAGCCTTAGCTGTGTCTGGAGGGCATGGACAAGCCACTAGGGGAAGAGGCTCAGGTCGTGGTGTAGGGGGCAGAGGAAGATTTCAATGTACATTCTGTCGAAAATTGGGACAAACATGGTAGACCGGCTTCTACTTCCCATGGAAGGGGATCTAGTACTTCAGGGGGCAGAGGGACCTTCTCTTCTCATATTCCTGTAGGGTCTGCCCCTCGATGAATTCTGAGAACTCTACAGTGACTATGAGTAAGGCAGAGTATGATCAGCTTATGGCTCAACGATCTCTTCCTACCACGATGTCTACAGCTGCCTCCTCGATCATGGTGGATTCCTCTTTATTTGTTGCTAGTACTGCCCATGAACCAGGTACTATGTGGATTATTGATTCAGGGGCTTCGAAACACTTTTGCAATCAGCCTCACGCATTTACTTCATTGCATCGTTTTCCACAACCTCAACATGTTAGGCTTGCCAACGGAAAGCTTTCTCCTATTATGGGAATTGGGGATGTTAAACTTCCTGATTCTATCCTTCTTTCTCATGTTTTATATGCTCCAGAGTTTCCTGCTAACCTTCTATCTATTACTCAATTGACGAAAGATTTGCGCTGTAGAGCCATATTTGATCATGGTTCATGTGTTTTTCAGGACTTGCAAAATGAGAAGACGATTGGTGGCGGCCATGAGCACAAGGGAGTTTACCTACTGTCGGAACCAGTGGAGAGCGTGGCATCTATGGCTCTATCTAAGCCAACCCCATATCAGTGGCATCTCTGACCAGGCCATCCTTCAATATCCAAGCTTCGTGGTGTTCTCCCTAATATTTTTGTGTCTGAGTCATTCCAGTGTGAGGCCTGTCAATTGGCCAAACACACTAGAAGTAGTTTTCCTTCCAGCAGTAGTCTGTCGAGTCATGCAGTTTTTTATCTTATTCATGTTGATGTTTGGGGGCCTAGTTGGGTTGTAAGCCGGGCCAAATTTAGATATTACCTTGTTATTGTTGGTGATTTTTCTCGTCTTAGTTGGGTGTTCTTGTTAAAAGAGAGGTGCAAAGTTATTTGTATTCTTCAAAATTTCATTATTGAAATAAAGACTCAGTTTGATTCCATTGTCAAAAACATTTGCAATGATAATATTTGTGAGTTCAAATCCAATACCTTGCTATAGTTTTACACTAAATATGGAATATGCCCTCAATTCACTTGCCCCCACACTTCTCAACAAAATGGTATTGCCGAACGTAAACATCGTTAACTACTTGACATGGCTCGTACTCTCATGATACATAGTTGTGTTCCGGCACAATTTTGGGGTGATGCCATACTCACAGCATGTTACCTAATTAACCGTCCTCCATCCTCGTCTATTGGCAATCAAATTCTCATTCAAGTTCTCTATCCAGATAGACCCCGGTTTTCCCTTCCACCCAAAGTCTTTGGGTGTACTTGCTTTGTTCACATCCTTGGTCCTAATAAAGACAAACTTGGTGCACAATCAATTAAATGTATTTTCATTGGTTATCCAAAACACCAAAAGGGTTATATCTGTTTTGACTCTCACACTCATAAGCAGTACATCAGTGTGGACGTTACATTCTTTGAGTCACGTCCTTATTTTCACTCTACTCCATCACTATCAGACACGTCGTCGTCTATTCCTTTACCTATCCCACAGGTTCCCCTGCAATATGTTCCTTATGATTCATTCCCTAGTGTTAGTAGATTCCATGATCCCCCACTGGTATACACTCGCTGACACGCTTCTGCTCAGGACTGTCCACCAGTCGCTTCTCAGGATGTAAGTATCTCTGGTGTCACATCTCCTCCTGCCCAGGATGATTCTGAAATGTCTTTGGACTTAGTGATTGCCTTACGCAAAGGCAAAAGACAGTGTACTCTTCATCCAATATCTCAGTTTGTTTCTACTACTGGTATTGGTGGGAGCCTACAGCAGTTTGTGTCAGCATTGTCAGTAACTTCTATTCCCTCCAGTCACCAACAGGCATTACTTGATCCTAGGTGGCAGCAGACTATGCAGGATGAGATAGAGACTCTAATGCAAAGGGGAAAGTGGGAATTGGTTGATCCTCCATCTGGTTGTGATGTTGTAGGCTCCAAATGGGTATTTACCGTCAAGTACCTGTCTGATGGCTCAGTGGAGCACTACAAAGCTCGTCTTGTAGCAAAAGGTTATACCCAAACATATGGGGTGGATTTCTTTGAGACTTTTTCTCCTGTGGCTAGGATGGGCACCATACGTCTTATTGTATCTGTTGCAGTACATTATGATTGCAGGCTTAAGAAAGCTATATATGGCTTAAAACAAAGTCCTCGCGCCTGGTTTCACAAATTCTCAAAAGTCGTGTTAAAATATGACTTTAAGAGATCTCAACTGGACCATTCGTTATTCATCAAGAAAGGATCTAGAGGTACAGTTGTGTTAGTGGTGTATGTTGATGATATTGTTTTGACAGGTGAATGTGAGCAGGACGTAGCTCATACAAAGAAATTTCTACAACACTTGTGTTAGGTGGTGGTGTTTTTGAATATTTAAAAGTTTGGGAACAGCTCTTTACAAATTAGTGTTCTAGTTGTGGACTTCTTTTGTAATTTGTTATTTTACCCTATTCTCATTTAACGTGAGATTAGGGCAGATTAGTGGATACGAAAAATTCTCTCTCTCTTGTTCTCTTCTCTTCTCTCCCTTGGCTGCACGCAACAATGTCTACAGTAGGATCAGAATTTATAGAGAGATGCAACTTCAGTAGTAGAAAACAAGGAATTTCTATTTGAAGAATTAGCAAGTCTTGTCAAGCAACTCTTGATGCGGCAACTCCAAAATGCTGGACCAACTATAAGGCTGATAGAATTCTTCATAATAGAGATAACAGCAAAATCTCTTCAAGCAATTTCAAGCTAATTGAGTAGGAGGGAGTACGATGACATAGGAGGCCAGTTTTTGCTACCTGGCCATCTGCCATGAAGATAAGGTAATGTGATTATGAGTTTGAACAACAATCTGCAAGTGGACCTGGAACGGAAACTCCTCCTATGTTTGGTTTGATGTTGGTAGAAAACCATATATCCGACTCAAGATAATGGTTGGAGTTTAGAAGAAGTATTTCCCATAAACTCCTCAAATCCCTCCAAATAGAATCAGCTACTGCCTAACTCAGTAGATTTGGAACTCATAGTTGGAGAGAGTTTAAAGTTGTTAATTTAGCTAACCCTAATGTGATATTTGGCGAGTGGGGCAGGGCCATCTGGATCAGGGTCCAAACCCAAACCCAAAACCCACCCGTGCGAGGAGGAAGCCCGACGTGGGGCTCCTCTTCCACGTCTTCCTCTCTATCTCCCTCTTTGTCGCTCTCTCGTCTCGCTGGTGGGAAGGCGTCATAGAGAAACAAGAGGCGGAAGAAGGAGCAGCGGCAAAGGTGCGGCGGCGTTGAGGTAAGCTCACCTGATTTCTCTCTCTTTTTTCTTCTCCTTCTCCCTCTCGCGTTTTTTGTCTGTCTCCCCCTCTGTCCCAAGCATTTTTTGTTCAGTCCCTCTTCTCTGCCACGCTCTGTCTGCTCGAACTCTCTCCCTGTCTCTTCTGTCTCCTCCTCTCCCTCTCCCCATTTTCCATTTGTTTTCCCCCTCTGACCCGAGTCTTCTCCTATGTTCCGCACTGCCTCCCTCCTTTGCAACTCTCTTGTCCCTCTGCCTGCACTCTCTCTCTCTTTACTGCTAGCCATTTTCACGTGCAGGCCCCTCTCTCATCGTCTCTTTGTTAACACTCTCCCTACCGCCAATCTCCTCACACTCACAGCCCCTTCTCACTCTCACTGTCTCTCACCTTCAACCGAGCACTCTTTGCATTCCCCCCATTCACTTGCCCTTTCTTCCCCACACCTGATTGTTGTCTCACCCTAACTGTGCATGTGTCTCCTTCAGCCGAACCAGCTCCCTCACTGTGGGATGCCTTTTTCTCACGACAGACCTCTCTCTTGAACTCTCTTTCACTTATTCTGTAACGCTCGTGTTTTTGGGTAAGTCGGGTCGGGATCCAGACCCGGACCCGCAACTTACCTCAGGAGAGCCCGACGAGTTCTCCTTTGTCGTCGTCTTACTCTCCCCCTTTCGTTACTTTTCCCGACGATAGGAAGCTTTGCGCAGAGAAGAAGACGGAGGTGGGGCGGTCGTCGGCGGCGACGGAGGTGGGGCAGACGACGGCGGCGACGACGTCGGTGGAGCAGACAGAGGTGGCGGCGGCAGTGGCGGCTTGGTAAACTCTCTCCCTCTCTCTCGTGCGATTCCATGTTTCTGCCGCACGTCCCCTCTTCTTCTCTTGCCATTCTCTTTTTCCTTCCGCTAGCTCCTCTCCCGCTCGACCCTCTCTTCACTCGC
This sequence comes from Nymphaea thermarum, assembly GCA_011799765.1. NCBI lineage: Eukaryota > Viridiplantae > Streptophyta > Magnoliopsida > Nymphaeales > Nymphaeaceae > Nymphaea > Nymphaea thermarum. Next base: position 15,018 of record JAANDH010001865.1, on the reverse strand, counting down.
ACTCACGTCCCCACCTGTTCTCTCCCTCTTCTGGCACGAATTTACCCCTTGCCGTTTTCCCCTTTCTCTGTCTGAACCTCCCTCTCTCTGTTTTCCCTTGCCTCACGTGCCCTAAGTGAGCTTTTCTCCCCATTTTGCCTAATTTCTTTCCCCTTTCTCCCAATCCAGTGTTTCCTTACTGTTTTCAGTCGGTTTGTTAGGGTTCCAGCTGGGGAGAAGGGGAGAACGTGTTGTTCCCCTCCTAGCAGCGACTAGGTGTTGCGGTGGTGGAGGCTTGGTGCGAAATCTTGTCGTTTGGGGATCGTGTGAGCGCTTGTGGTGGCTGTCGGAGGAGCTACAGCAGTTCGAACGGTTGTTTTGGGGTGAGCAAGGTCTAATTCAGCTTAAATTGATGAATATTACCGTCTAGAGCAGCTATAATTAGTGTTTGAGCATATTAAAGCTTAGAATTGATGATTTTAGAAAGCATGATTAGTGATTTTGTTTTTGGGGGAAAGCTTAGAAGTATGTTGGGAAGCTTTGATTCGTGCCTAAAATGATTATTTAAGCATGATGAGCTGATTTTCGAAGCAGTAGGAAAGCATGGTAGAGATTGGGTGATTGTGGGGCAGATTTAGAATCGTCTTAGGGAGCTCTTAGCGCACGCTTTGTGAACGGGTGAAGCATGAAGTTCATTGAGGATAATATACGTTTTTAGATGTGCTTTTGGGGTAAAGGTTTTCATGGAAGAACGATATTGAGGAAGAAATGAGTGATGGTTTGATTGGTGGATTGAAGGTTTTGTTATTTCGAGGCAACGTCTGGACGTAAGGGAGGAAGCCTATGGGAGAGCTTGTAGGTCGACACTACCCGTCGACACCCTCTTGAGGCGATGACATGTGCCTCAAGGATTTTGTTTTGTATTTTTATGTAATTATAAGAATTGTGGAGGTATCAAGTAGAAATCTTATTCTTGTTTCTGTTGCAGGTGCACCGGGCACGTCTCGACGACCTTGAGTTGAAGGATTCGAAGCTTGAGGCTTTTTTTAAGAATTGTGATCGCGCCACAGGTATGGCGACATGCCAGGCAACTTCTTGCCTGGGCAAATGTGCTTGTGTGTTCCTCGGATCATGGGATCCTAGGATTGTAATGTGAATTGATTGATGGTTTGTGAATGAGTATATGTATGATTGTTCATGTTTTAAGATATGATAGAAATGGTTTAGAAAGTCTATTAGTCGTGTGTTTTGAAAATGTTACGTTGTGCATACTAGAATTGATAACTGTTTAGGACAGATGAGGCGGGGTATCGAGTCGAGTGTCTCCTCGACCCCAATTGTGCATTAGAAAGCATCATAGAATGATAACTGCATAGGACAGTCACGAGCCAACCGCAGATCGAGACTACTCTCTGCGGATTGACTAAGTTTTCAAAGAAATGATTGTTGTGATTGATGTTACGATTGAAATGAATGTGTATGTTGTTGCATATACATTGTTGTGGGTAATGATGCACATGGATGATTTGAAGGGTAGTGGTACCCGTATGAGATGACGGCTAGCAAGGATTGTTCCTGTATGTATAGACCTCGTGTAGAGGTAATTGGAGGGGTGGGTGCACTCGTAAAGTGTACTCACCTCATGTGCTGGCCAGTCATCTAATGAATGTGTAACCGTAAAGATAAGAATGACTGAATAAAAGATGAGAGGCCAGTGGGATGTGGCTATGTGTTTGGGAGACGTCCCTCTTCTTGCCACTGGTCTCGCCTGTCGGAGAGCAGGCGGTGCAAGGCCCCAGGGTACTGGTGTGTTGTGCTTGGAGCGTGGGCTCCCGCCTTCCCAACCTGGGTGTCCTAGGGGAGGCTGAGTATCTCACCTTGGACTTCACACAGCCGAGGATGAGTGCTCTACCGCTGCAGCGGATGCAATGGATCCATTCAGAATGGGCCACCACGGGGATTGTCTCACGGCTGTACGCCGCCCGCGGTGTGCACGTGCCTGTGTTGCACCCACAGGAACTGTTAATGCATTAAAGTTAATGAAAATGTAAGTGTATGATGGATATGTATGTGAATGAGTGGACGCATGTGATATGTTTAAGCATGTTCCTGGCTTGTTGCCATACTGTGAAGGCTCAGCCTTCCTTTGTTCTTTTTCAGGTTTTGGCAAGACCCAGGGCAGCAGGCGGAGTAGACGGCTTCACTCACATCCTACTGGGAGGTTTTGGGTTGTGTTTGTATAGTGCCGGCGCGTCTTGTGTTGTTGTATTGATGTCGTATCTTGTTAGGCATCAATGTTAAGATTTTGGGGCATTTTGTCATGTATAGAAATGTGTTTTGTACAAATTGAAATGCTTACATCAATGAAAGTCGCCCCATTGTTTTGTATTGCTTGGCTTCTTGTCTTTCTGAACTGTTGTGTAGTCGCACCTCGATGCTTTAGGTTAAAAAAAAAAAAATGTTTGAGTGTCAAAAGGTCGGGGTGTGACATATTTTCACTCTTTTTGTCACACCCCAACCTTTAACCCTCAAACATTTTTTTTTTTTTCTAAACATAAAGCATCGAGGCGTGACTACACAATAATTCAAAAAGACGATGAGCCAAGCAATTCAAAACAATGGGGCAGACTTTCATTTATATACGAATTTCAATTCATACACAATCACATCTATGTGTATGACAAAAATGCCTCAAACCACAACTTTGATGCCTAACAGAAATAAGACATCAAAAGACCAAACCCTGACGCGCCGGCACTACCAAAGACCCAAAACCTCCTCAGTAGGACGTGAGTGAAGCCATCTGCTCAACCTGCTGCCCCGGGTCCGCCAAAACCTGAAAAAGAAAGCAACTGAAGGCTCAGCCTTCGCAGTATGGCAACAAGCCAGGAAAATGCCTAACCCTCTTAAGTAGGGCTCAAATATGGGACAATACAATCATAAAAATGCATCCTCATCATATGGTGACAAGGCTTAGTCACACCAGTTGCTAAGAAGGCCTTGCACATAGGCCATGACATGGAAAGGCCACTCAATGGCCACGATAGCACATTTTCAATTCCATTGCAAGACATGCATAAACATATCATTCTCATTCCTTTCATTCACCTTCACAATCCCATTCTTTTCATTTACTTTAACTACGAAGCAATTTACTATCATGTTGTGGTAGAGCACACAGTCACATGACTCGTCAAGAAGCCCCTCACATATCCCACAACATGCATAGGCCACACAAGACCCACAATATCGCATTCAATAACCACGTGAAATTCAAAACTAACGCATCATTCTCATACACACTACATTCACATCTCAAGTAAGGCTCAATAAGAGAACAAATATCAAACCATCTATCCGCATGTCGTGTCAGAGTACGACACGTAAAGGCCACTCAATGGCCACAGTCACTAACTTTTCCAATCATATGCAAGCATGCTTAAACATATCATTTGCATTCATATCATTCACATACACATCAGTCACATACATCCAATCATACACTTACATTTTCATTAACTTTAGTGCATTAACAGTTCCTGTGGGTGCAACACAGGCACGTGCACACCATGGGCGGCCTACAGCCGAGAGACAACCCCCGTGGTGGCCCATACAGTATGGATCCATTTCCTCCGCTGCAGCGGTAGAGCACTCATCCTTGGCTGTGTGAAGTCCAAGGTGAGACACTCAGCCTTCCCCAGGACACCCAGGATGGGAAGGCGGGAGCCCACGCTCCAAGCACAACACACCAGTACCCTGGGGCCTTGCACCGCCTGCGCTCCGACAGGCGAGACCAGTGGCAATACAAAGAGGGGACGTCTCCCAAATACGTAGCCACATCCCACTGGCCTCTTATCTCTTATTTATTCATTCTTATTATTAGGTTAACACATTCACAATTGACTGGCTAGCTCATGAGGTTGGTACACTCCACGAGTGCACCCACACCTCCAATTGCCTCCACACGAGGTCTATACATACAGTAACAGACATTGCTAGCCGTCAGACAGTACGGGTACAACTACCCTCTAATTCATCCATTTGCATCGTTGCGCATGGCAATGCACATGCAACAACATACACATTCGTATCAATCATCCCATCAATCACATCTTTGAACATCTTAGCCAATCCGCAGAGAGTAGTCTTGATCTACGGTTGGCTCGTAGCTGTCCTATGCAGTTATCATTCTATGATGCTCTCTAATGCACAATTGGGGTCGAGGAGACACTCGACTCGATACCCCCACCTCATCTGTCCTAAACAATTATCAATTCTAGCATGCATATGCAAATGCGTAGTATTTTCAAAACAACTATTAATAACCTTTCAAACAATTCAAATCATATAGCAAGGCATGAACAACATACATTCATTCATTTACAAACCATCAACCAATTCACATTACAATCTTAGGATCCCTTGATCCTAAGAACACACAGTCACATCTACCCAGGCAGGAATCTGCCTGGCATGTCGCCATACCTATGGCGCGCTCACCAAAATCTTCAAAATGCCTCAAGCTTCGAACTCAAGGTTGACGGGATGTGCCCGGTGCACCTGCAAACATAAACAAGAATAAGGTTTCTACGAGATACCTATACAAGTCAAACAAATACGAACAAATACAAATGGCATCCTTGAGGCACGTGTCATCGCCTCAAAAGGGTGTCGACGGGTAGTGTCCACCCACAAACTCTCCAATAGGCTTCCTCCTTTACGTCTTGATGTTGCCTCAAAATATCAAAACCCCCAATCCATCAGTCAATCCATCACTAATTTCTTCCTCAACTTTCTTTGTCTTTAAATCAATGCGTCAACCCCAAAGGCACAACCAATTCACGTACTCTTTCCCTATATAACTTCAAGACACTCCCATACACAAGAACGTGTGCTATGCGCTCACTAAAATGGTCATGAATCTTCCCCTCAACCACACAATCTCTACCATGCTTCCATAATGCTTCGAGAATTCATCTGTCATGCTCAAAAGAACAACGTAGACATGAATCAATGCTTCTCCAACGTAACCCTACACTTTCCCCAAAATGCGAGGTCACTAACATGCATCCTGAATCATCAATTCTACCTTCTAGCATGCTCAAAAAATAATTATACATGCTCCAGAGGTTAATATTCATCAATTTAAACTTAATTAGACCTTGCTCACCCCAAAACAACCGTCCAAACTGTTGTAACGCCTTCAACAGCCCCTTCCCAGCGCTAAAACAATCCCCAAATGGCAAGAAATCGTGCCAAACCTCTACCACCAACGCCTTCACCCCGACGCTATGAGGGGAAACAGGTACGTCCCCTAGCTGCACACTGACCACAGTCAAAAATCAATCAAAAGAGTCCAACGAGGGTTCTGTCCTTGGAAGAAAACAGTTGGTAGGGAGGGAGAACTGGCGGGAAGGAGAAGAAAAACGGCAGAGAGGGAGAGGTGCGAAAAGCACGAGAGGATAGGGAGGGAGTCCGCTAGAGAGAGAGTTCGGACCCAAAGGGGAAAAACGGTAGTGGGGTGAGAGAGCGTGAGAAAGGAGAAGAAAAACGCGAGGGAGAATGGGGGAGACATGAGGCTTTCGTGAGGAAGCCGAAGTAGAGAAGGAGAGGAAGAAAACGTGCGGCAGGGAGGGTTACTATCGAAAGGGGGAAAGAGGCAAAGAAGGGTAAATCGCACCAAAAGAGGGGGAGAGTGTTTACCCAAGCGCCGCCGCCTCAGCCGCCGTCGTCGCCGCTCGCCGCCGGCACCACCTCCGTCGCTGTCGCCGCTGCCTGCACCACCTCCGTCTTCTTCTTCACTGCGTCGGGTCATCAGCGATAGAAAGGGCAACGAAGGGGGAACCCGAGAGGGAGGTAGAGAGGAGGGGCGTCGGGCTCTTCACAGGCATGGGGCTCGGGTCCGGGTCTGGACCTTGACCCGACCCGCTCTGCCAAAAGAACGAGTGTTACACTTTTTGTGGTTGTTGGGTTGGAATTGTAGCTTTGGGGAACACGTCTTTCCCCTCATAACAGTGAATTGAAGGCGTTGGTGGTGATGGCATTGTATAATTTTAGCCGCTTGGGGATTGGTCGAGCACTTGAGGTGGCTGCTGAGAACACTGCAGCAGCTAGGGCTCTAAGGGTGTGGTGAGCGAGGCCTAATCGAACCTAAATTGTCTAATGTTTTATGTTAGCGCATGTATAATTATTACTTGAGCATGCTAGACTCGACATTGGATGATTTAGAATGCATGTCGATGACTTTGCTATTTTGGGGAAGGTCTAAGACTATTTTGGAGGGATGATGATTTAAGTATATAATTATCTTTTTAGCATGGTGAGGCTAATAATTGAAGCGGTTAGAGAGCATGATAGAGATTTCGATGATGTTGAGAAGGTTTAGAACCATTTTAGCAAACTCTTGACATATACTTTTGTTGATCAGCATATACATCATTTGTTGGGAAGCTAAATTGCAGAGTTGACGCCTCGACTTGGAAAGCAAGTGAGAAACGTATTAGTGATTGGTTGAATCGAAGGCCTGGAGCTTAAATCGTTTGGTCACAACCTCAAAGAGTTGGGAAGAGACCTGTTAGAGGGCTTTGTGGGTCGATACTACCTATCGACACCCTCTTGAGGCGATGAACTATGCCTTAATGATTCTATTTCATACTTGTACAAATTGTAAAGCGAAACGAGTAGAAATCTTATCACTTGACTTTGTTGCAGGTACACCGAGCACGTCGAGTAGACCTTGAGCAACAAGATTCAAAATTCATGCTTTTTGGGTAATTTTGACGACGGGTATGGCGGCATTCCAGGAAAATCCCTGCTTGGGGCCAACTTTAGAATATGTGCCTTTCAGGATCGTTGGATCCTATGATTGTGTTGTGATTGAAAAAATGTATGCATGTGATTGAATGATTATGAGATTGGCTATGTTTTTAAATTACTAAGTAACAGCATATGCATGCTAGCATATATAACTGCTTAGGACAGATGAGGTGAGGTATCGAGTCGAGTATCTCCTCGACCCCGATTGTGCATTAGAAAGCATTCTAGAATGATAATTGCATAGGATAGCTATGAGCCAATCACGGATCGAGACTACTCTTTGTGGTTCGGCTAAGTTTTGTAAGATGTGATTGATGTGTTTGATTGATGTGAATGTTGCAATATGTTTCGTATGCATTGCCGTGGGCATGATGCAATTGAATGAATTTGAACGGTAGTTGTACCCAAAGTTATGACAGCTAGTTAGAAGTATTGACTATATGTGTGGCTCTCGTGTGGAGGCGTTTGGAGGTATGGGTGAACCAACCTCAAGTGCTAGTCGGTCATTTTGTGAATATGCTATCATAATGATAAGTAAGAAAGAATAACAGATGTGAGGCCAATGGGCTATGGCAATGTGTTTGGGAGATGTCCCGCCCTCGCCACTGGTCTCGCCTGCTCGGAGCGCAGGGGGTGCAAGGCGCTCGTGGTGTGCACGGTGTAAGATTTTGGGTATCGAACTATAACGCACGATCAATTTCAGCCAAAGAAAGGTTAAGAGAGAGAACAAGAAAAGAACAATGAGGATGGAATGTGACGTTCTACATTCTCACGCAACCCATTTATATAATGATCCCTCTACACAATTTACAAGAATCTAGAATGAAACAATCACAATAATCTAGAGTCTAAAGTGAAGCAACACAATAATATAGAGTCTATTTTTTGCTTCGTTAGTCCTTTTGGAAATAAGTCTGCAACTTGTACATCTGTACGAACATAGATAGGTTGAATCTCCTTGCCTTCGATTTTTTGTCTAACAAAATGTTGATCAATCTCAATGTTCTTTGTTCCACCACGTTGTATGGGATTAAAAACAATGTTAATAGTGCTTTGATTATCGCACATTAACATTGATATTTTAATCTTTTCTCCAATGTCCTCTAGCAAATGTCTAACCCATATAACTTCAGTAGTACCTGCAGCCATACATCTGTATTCAGCTTCAGTCTTGGATCTTGCCACTGCCGTTTGCTTTTGATAGCTCCAAGACACAAAGTTACGTCCAATGAAAATACAAAAACCAGAAATAGATTTTCTTTGATCGGGATCTCCAACCCAACCTGCAATTGTGAATGTCATAAGTTGATGCCCAACAATTATATTTCCACTTGTACCATAAACTAAGTCATCTCTTGTTGTCCCTTTTAGATATCTTAATATTCTTTTGACAGTATCCATGTGAGTATCTCTAGGTGCATGCATAAATTGAGATACTTGATTCACAATATATATAATATCTGGTCTAGTGAATGTAAGATATTGAAGTGCTCCAACAATGCTTCGATATTGTGTAGGATCTTCATATAACTCTTCGTCCTGAGCACTTAGTCTTTGATTTAGAACACTAGGAGTTCCAATAGGCATGCAATTAGACAAACCTAACTTTTTCAGTAGATCGAACGTGCATTTTTGTTGTGTCAATGTGAGGTGATCATTGTGCCTATCAATCTTCACTCCAAGAAAGAATCGTAAATCACCAAGCTCTTTCATTTTGAAGTTTTGCATCATCAAAGCTTTTGTGTCTTCTATGTGTTTTTCAGAATTGGTTGTGCTAACAATATCATCAACATATATAAGAAGTAAAGAAAATATGTTTTCCTTTCGATAAATGAAAAGAGAGTGATCTAGAGGACATCTCCAAAAACCACATTCTTGAATCTTGCATGAAAAACTGTCAAACCATGAGTATGAGGCCTATTTGAGTCCATAAATAGATTCTTAGTTTACAAACCCACGCATGAGAGTCGCCTTTCATATATCTTGGAGGTTGTTCCATATATATGTTAAGAAATATGATTTCTTATTGTTGTTATCTCTTAATTAGGTATTATCTTAGTTAAGAGTTAGTTTAGGATTAGTTAGAAATTAGTTTAGGATTTAGTTTATTTCTTTCTTTTCTCTTTATTTTTTATTTTTTTATTATTTCTGCCAAACTAGCCGTTGGCAGTTCCAACAGCTCTATTAAGAGCTGTTGGAACTAGCCCAACGGCTAGTTCAGCTCATCTCTTCTTATTCTCTCTTATAAATATCCTTGTAACAGTCTTTGTAAAGTGTGAGTTGTGTTTTACAGCCTTCATATTGTTTATTGAATGAGTATTACTCTTCTCACTTGGCCTTAGTGCCTTTTTAGTATTATATGCATTCTTTGTGACTATTATAGTCACTTTTCACAATATACTTCCTCCCTCAAATCACCATGAAGAAAAACATTCTTCACGTCTGTTAAAATATACTGTAATGAGGAACCGGGTCCAGATATGGACCCGGTCCTATGGGGCGCAGGTACCGAGGCTGGCTCGGTACCCTAGGCGGCACTTCTTCTCTCCCTCTTTATATTTGTCACTTACGTGTAATCGTTGAGTTAAGTGATATTGATTTTCTCTCTCCTAGGGTTGCGGTTTGCCCCTAGGTTAGAGCTTCTCTGTGGTTTTTCACCTCTTCACGAGGTTTTCCACGTATATCGTGTGTTTCTTCTTCTCCCTTCGTGTGTTGCTTGTTTCTACATGGTATCAGAGCCACCACGAAGGTGAGATCGTTCGTTTGCCGTTGCCGTTGCCGTCGCCGTTGGAGTTTTTGCGCCGCCGTTGGAGTCTCTGCGCCGCCGCTGGAGTTTTTTTTGCGCCGCAGCTGTAGCCGCCGCCGTCTCTGCACCGCCGCCGTCGCTAGATCTGTGCCGTCGCTCTGTTGCAGCCGCCGCCGTCGCTAGATCCGCCGTCATCGTCGCCAGATCTGCGCCGTGGTTGCCCTTGACTGCGACGCCGTTTGTCGCCCGTCAGCGCCGCTGCCTTCTTCACGCCGTCTGCTGCCCTGCCTTCTTGTTGCTGTCATGCGGTGCTTCTGTCTTGGTTCTTGTGATGGCGGAAGAGATCACACCTAAAACAGATATGGCCATTGACGCGGGCATCGCTCCCAAAAGCGAGAACTTGCCGGTACAAGTCACGCCTATTCGTCTGACGAAAGATAACTATCTCTCCTGGTCCGCTGCCCTCGAGATTGGAATAACGAGCCGTGGTCGTCTCCCCTATATCACCGGCGACAAGCCTGCGCCTAGCAAAACCGACCCTCAATGGGCAAACTGGGCGTTGGAGGACAGCCAGGTGAAAGTGTGGATTATCAGCTCGGTGTCCGCTGATATTCAGCCGTTGATTTTACGAAAGCCAACTTCGTTTGAGATGTGGAATGTTCTTGCGAGGATGTATGGCCGCAAGAAACGGGTTCTGCGTACGTACCAGATTAAACGCAGTATATATGCCCTGAAACAAGGTGACCTGTCTGTTGCCTCCTACTATGCAGCCCTGAAGACTAAGTGGGAGGAACTTGATTATCATGTGGAAGATAACTGGGACTGTGGTTCCGATC